>CM035286.1:819914-846859 GCA_020226075.1 Hydropotes inermis | reverse complement strand
TTCCAATGAACACCCAGGACTGGTCTCCTTTAGGATGGACTGGTTGTATCTCCTTGCAGTCCAAGGGACTCTCAAAAATCTTCTCCAAAACCACAGTTTAAAAGCATCAAGTTTTCAGCGTTCATCTTTCTTCACAGTCCAGCTCTCCCATCCATACATGACCAGTGGAAAAAACCATAGTCTTGATTAGATGTACCTTTGTTGGCATAGTAATGTCTCTGCTTTTTAATATGCTACCTAGATTGGTCATAACTTTCCTTCCAAGCAGTAAGTGTCTTTTAATTTCATGGCTGCAATCGCCATCTGCAGTCATTTTAGAGCTCCCCAAAATAAAGTCTGACACTGTTTCCACTGTTTCCCCTTGTATTTCCGATGAAATGATGGGACCAGATGCCATGATTTAGTTGTCTGAATGTTGAACTTTAAGCCCATGTTTTCACTCTCCTCTTTCACTTTTCATCAGACCAGCTGACCTGGCTCTTGAGAAACCTGTATACAAATCAGGAACAACAGTTAGAACTGGACATGGAACAACAGACTGGTTCCAAATAGGAAAAGGAGTACCTCATGGCTGTAGATTTTCACTCTGCTTATTTAACTTATGTACACAGTACATCATGAGAAATGCTGGGCTGGAAGAAGCACATGCTGGAATCAAGATTGCCAGGAGAAATATCAATAACCTCAGATAGCAGAAGACATCACTGTTATGGCAGAAAGTGAAGAGGAACTAAAAAGGCTCTAGATGAAAGTGAAAGTGGTACCTACCTAGTAGCCTTCAAAACAATCTAATTAAAACTAGTGATTGGTGCAAAGTATTATGCTTTGTAACACAGAGATAGGTTGACTTTCTCTATCAAAATTGTTTTTTGAGTTAACAAATTTTTCCCTTGAAACAGTCAGGAATGACTTTTTATAACCCTGCAGTTCTGACTCTGATAATTACTAAGTACGTTGTTTCACTGTTGAAGATAATGGCAGACATTTCAAAAATGGACAACAGGTATACAAGAGAAATTCGAGTACTAAGTTGGGTGCGTTGGTGCCCGCATTAAAACTGAGTTTCTCTTCTAAGGGAAAAAGAAGGAAAACCACCTGGTAATGACCACGGGCTCTTTCCATACACCAAGCACCCAGAGGAAGGGGAGAAGGTGGAGTGATTCTCAGAGGGATGGGCCATTTTTTTCATTTACCAACCACAGACTTCCTTTTCTTGATGTTTCTTGACTCCCAAAGAAATTAGAAGTGTGGTTCCTTACCAGGATATTTGAATGGGAAAGATCCTTTCAATTCCTAGGCAGGTGACAAGATCCATTGTGTAGCTTTCATCTCCCTGAACCTTGTAAGTAGCTCTGAGTCATCTTCTCTATTGAGTTAGGCAGAAAGGGAGAGTGATGGAGCCTTGTGGGATGCAAATGTTCCAAAAGCTGGACTAAAATTTAATCACTCTCTTCAAAGAAATACATTGGATGCCAGAATTTTGATCTTAAGGCCTCTTGCAACATTAGCGAAATCATTTGTAGTGGAAGTATTCCACACCATATAAAACTCCATGAGATCAAATGTATTATTGCCTGAAAATTGATGAAAGGAAAAGAACATTTTGAAATTTCCTGATAGCTGATATTTGACCCAAGTCAGTCAACCACATACAAGTACTGATCTCTAAAGAATCTTGCAAAATGGATATTTATAGTCATTGAGCTGTGATCCGGTTAAGAAACCTGTCATTTATTTTTTTAATTAATCCAAACTGAAATATTTTCAATTAGAAATGAATATGGAAAAACCACAAATAGTTTGCTGTGCTGTGTTTTTGAATCAAGATCAAGGTATTAAAATCTCCTATTGAAGTTTTTCTCTTGAAAATACTTTCTCTACACTGTATTTCAAATATTATTATAATTCTTATTGCAGTTTTTATTATGTTCAGAATATAAAATTTTGAGGAATGGAAGTTCTCTGAGTTCAAATGACTGAGCCAGAATTAACAAGGTGAAACTGGTTGTTAAAACTATTAATGGTACAAAATTTACTTTTGTTATTTAAATGTACTAGATTGATGGCTATTTAAGTTCATCCTATGATTAACATTTTTGTGGGTATAATAGTTTATGCTGAATTATCAAATAACTTAAAATTTCAGAAGCACATCACTCTGTTTCCCACATGACAGTGCTGAGTGGGTGTTCACACTGGGGAGACTGCACTTCCTCATCTGGTCATTCAGGAACCCAGACTTCTCCTGTCCTTGGCCTCTTCCATCCCAAAGATCTCATCCCCATCTGTATCCATCAGCAGAAGGGGCAGGGACTTGGAAAAATGCCTGTGGGAGGTTATAATAGGCCAGGATGCAACATCAATTTCTCTCCTACTTCATTGGCCATGATGTGGTCCTGTGGCCACAGAAGAAGCTGGGAAGTGTTCCGGTGGTGTGCCCCTGGAAGGGCAGTGAATTTTCATGGAAAATCAACTTTGTCCATGTAGAAGTAAAATAGTAAGCCCCAAAGAAAAGTAAAAATGAGAGAAATTCCTTAAGAGGGCATAGAAAATGGACCCATTCTAGCTAACAGAGACCCCAAATAAAACAGAGTCATGGGGTCATAACAGAGCTGAGATTAAGTAATGTTCTCTGAGTTCTTAGGAGAGCAAAAACAAAAGCCATGAAGAATTCTCGTTCTGCTAAGGGTCCTAGGAGTGAGCACTCTGAAGGAGAAGTTCTGTTGACCGCCATTCATGGCAGACTGCAGTCCAGCTGCAAGGGTTTGTGCTTAGGCTGCACAGGGCCATTTAACCCACTTACAAGTCTCCCAGCTGAGCATTCTGGGGCTTTTGCTTTTTAAAACTTCTTCCCTCCCTTCAGCCCTGGGAATGTGCTTTCAGTTACAGGCAAGAATTGTGTGTCCCCAATTTGCAAACTTTGTGGACAGTACCCTGTCCATTTGCTTCAGGTAACACAGATTGTTTTCTGGAATTTATTTATAATTTTAGGATGACATCAGCAATAACAAGTAACCCATTTAGAACTATTGTGTTTCAAATCTCTATTGAATATTTACCATACAATGTGTACTGTGCCTAGAGAATACTGAGAATTGACTGAGCAGCGTCTTGGTCTGTGAGGAGTTCTTAAAGGAGAGTAGCCATGGTATGAAGGGCCTGATGTCCTAGCAGAAAGGAAAAAAGAGAACTTGCTTTGAAAATAAAAGGAATGATACTAGCTTTTGACATTGCCTAGAGCTGATAGGTTCTGGACTCCACTTTCAGAGATGAACAAGATATGTTTAGAGGAAGTTGGCATCAGGAGCTGTAGAAACAGGTCCTGTTATACAAGGTATCATAAGGAATATTTGCATCTATTAAGTTCACAGTTTTTAAATTTATAAATAGATAGAATAATTGCTGATATGAAGTGAAAAGGTCACCAGTAATATCAGGTAATCCCATTTTTTTTAAATGCTATGTAATTGTAGGTGAAATTATGCAGAGTATTTTGAATGATAGTTTCCCAAATTTCTAAAATATTTTGTTAACATTATTAGAAGAAAGCTGTGAAAATTCTTTGGTTAGATAGAATAATCTCTATGCTAGACACACAGAGCTGGGGTATAGGAAAGTGATCCCACCCAGCAGGTTCCCACCCTTTCTCTGCAGGTCCCAAGAGGTGGCTACCTCCTCTCTATTCTCTGTTGTCGTCCAAGGGCTAAACTCAGGGACTCAACCATCACTCTCTGAAATTCTGCACTTGGAAAGTGATGTATTGTGTCATAGTCAAGACAACGATTTCCACTAGATGGATCACCCCAAACATTGAGACTTGCAGAATTTGGTTTACTCTCATAGCAAGACTGTGAAGGTGGCAACAGATTGTGGCCGCTTTGGCAGATAGACCCATGGAGCCCTGCAGTGCTCCTGCTATTTCGCAAAGGGCCACCAGAGGGCAGTGGGTAGCTCCTTATGGAAAACACTGCAAGGAGATCCAACTAGTCAATCCTAAATGAAATCAATCTTGAATATTCATTGGAAGGACTGAGGCTGACGCGAAAACTCCTGGAGTTTGGCACCAGATGAGTAGAACCAACTTATTGGAAAACACCCTGATGCTAGGGAAGATTGAAGGCAGGAGGACAAGGGGACGACAGAGGATGAGATGGCTGGATGGCATCACTGACTCAATGGACATGAGTTTGCATAGCATCCGGTAGTTGGTGATGGACAGGGAAGCCTTGTGTGCTGCAGTCAATGCGGCTGCAAAGAGTCAGACATCACTGAGTCACTGAACTCACTGACTGCCCCATTCAAAAGAGTCCTTCTCAAGGTAAACTTCCTCAGAACATGTTTGATATCCTTAAGAGAATTTCTTTAAAATATATTGGCATGCTTTTCATCTCCAGTTTCATTTGGAAACTAGTGAAAAGCCATTAGAAGGAACACATGTAAGGTGAGACACTGTTTGAAGTTTGTCCCTTGTGACACATATGTGGCTCAGTCGCTCAGTGAAGGCCAACTTTTTGCCATTCCATGGACTACAGACCAGGCTCCTCTGTCCATGGGATATTCTTGGCAAGAATACTGGAGAAGGTTGCCATTTCCTACTGCAGAGGCATCTTCTCGACCCAGGGAAGGAACCCATATCTCACGTGTTTCCTGCATTGGAAGGTGGGTTCTTTTCCACTGCACCAGCTGGATATCGATGGGTGAAATTCTGTTCCTGCCACTTTGTTTCTTTTTCTCTCCAACTCATCCATCTATAGGTAACGATCTCTCTGAATCTCCTTTGAAAAATCTATGTAACATTATCAGAGATAGTTTTCAGTCATGTTGATCCTTCCTTGTGATGTCAGTGTTTGTGTAGCAAATCATCAGCTCCTATGACACTGGGTATGTCCCTGACTCCTGGGAGACAGTGTTCAGGTGGACAGTAGGTCTCAGTGGGAGTCAGTCCAGGGGGAGGTGTGCTCAGCACAGCCAAGGCCAGCCCACATTTTCTTCTATGCCCAAAGCACTGAGAATGCTTCATTCCCCACCACGTATCTGCCCCACCCCCAGAGAACTTGGCTAAAATCCTGTATATGCTGAGGAAGCATCACCATTGGAAGAATGAACAGTGGATTTAATCATTGTGAGATAGAGATGAGGTTCTGTGTTTTCAGTTCGTATATTTATGTGTCTTGATTCACTCTTTGATTATTTTAAATTTTAACTATAAAATCATTCTTTACAATGCTGTTAGTTTCTGCTGTGCAGCAAAGTGAATCAGTTATATATATACCCTCTTATTTTAGATTCTCTTCCCATGTAGGTTATTAGAAAGAATTGAATAGAGTTCCCTGTGCTCTTCAGTAGACCTTTATCTATTTTATGTATAGTAAAGTGTATTTGTCAATCCTAACTTATCCTTCACCCTTCTTTGGTAACCATATGTATGTTCTCTACATCTGAGACTCTATTTCTGTAAATAGGTTTACATGTACCATTCTTTGAAATTCCATATGTAAGTGACATCATATGATATTAGTCTCTCTATATCAGACTTCACTCAGTATGACAATACCTAGGATCATTTATGTTGCACACATAGCTTCATTTTTTTAAGAGACGGTAATATTTCATTGTAAATATGAGCCACATATTTTTTAATCTATTCCTCCATTAAGGAACATTTAGTTGCTTCTGTCTTGTGGCTATTGTAAATAGAGCTGCTACAGACTTTGGGGATCATGTATCTTTCCCAATTATGGTTTTCTCTGGATATATGCCCAAGAGTAAGATTACCATATCATATGGCAAGTCTTATTTTTATTCTTTTAAGAACCTTCATTCTGTCAGACATAACTGAGCGACTGAACTGAACTGATACTGTTTTCCATTGTGGCTGTACCAATCTCTATTCTCACCAACAATGTATGAGGCTTCCCTTTTCTCCACACCCTCTCCAGCATTTATTGTTTGTAGATTTTTTGATGATGGCCATTCTGACTGGTATGAGCTGATACCTCATTGTACTTTTGATTTGTATTTCTCTAATCCTTAGTGATGTTCAGTGTCTTTTTATGTTCCTCTTGGCCACCTGCATGCCTTCTTTGGAGAAATGTGTATTTAGGTCTTCTGCCTATTTTTTGATTGTGAATATGAATTTGTTTTTTTTTTTAATGTTGAGCTGCAAGAGCTGTTGCATATTTTGAACATTAATCCCGTGTTGCTCACTTCATTTGCAGATATTTCCTTCCTTGCTGTGGGCTCTTTGCATTGTGGGAGAACACTGTAGCCCAGGGGTCAGTTTTTAATTTTGATTAGGTTGCATTTTTAAATTTTTGTGTTTATTTTCATCACTCTGGGAAGTGGCTTATAGAAGATCTTTCTGCAATTTATGTCAGAGAGTGTTATGCCTATGTTTTTCTCTTGCGTTTTTATAGTTCCTAGTCTTACATTTAGATCTTTAATCCACTTGGAGTTTATATTTATGTGTGGTGTTAGAGGTTATTCTGATTTTATTCTTTTACATGAAACTGTCCAGTTTTCCCAGCACCACTTATTGAAGAGACTGTCTTTTCTCCATTGTATATTCTTGTCTCTTTTATCATAGATAAGGTGAAAATAAGTGTGCAGGTTTCTCTCTGGATATGTCTCTTGATTAATTTTCCAGTTAGCCTTTATAAACCTTGTTTACACAGCTCCAGCCACATCATGAGAAATGCTGGGCTAGATGAAACACAAACTGGAATCAAGATTGCTGGGAGAAATATCAATAATGTCAGACATGCAGATGAAACCACACCTACGGCAGAAAAAGAAGAACTAAAGAGCCCCTTGATGAAAGAAAAAGATTAGAGTGAAAAAGTGGCTTAAAGCTCAACATTCAGGAGACTAAGATCACGGAATCTGGAACCATCACTTCATGGCAAATAGATGGGGACACAGTGACACACTACATTTTGAGCCCCAGAATCCCTGAAGATGGTGACTGCAGCCATGAAGTTAAAAGACGCTTGCTCCTATGGAAAAGGTATGACCAACTTAGACAACATGTGTAAAAGCAGAGACATTACTTTGCCAACAGTGGTCCCTCTTGTCAAAGCTGTGGTTTTTCCAGTAGTCATGTATGGATGTGAGAGCTGGACTATAAAGAAAGCTGAGCATTGGAGAATTGATGCTTTTGAACTCTGGTGTTGAAGAAGAATTTTGCGAGTCCCTTGAACTGCAAGGAGATCCAATGAGTCCATCCTAAAGGCAATCAGTTCTGAATATTTGGTGGAAGGACTGATGCTGAAGCTGAAACTCCAATATTTTGGCCACCTGATGTGAAGAGCTGCCTCATTTGAAAAGACCCTGATGCTGCAAAAGATTGAAGATGGGAGGAGAAGGGATCAACAGAGGATGAGATGGTTGGATGGCATCACCAACTCAATGGACATGAGTTTGAGTAAACTCCGGGAGTTGGTGATGAACAGGAAGGTCTCGAGTGCTGCAGCCCACGGGGTCGCAAAGAGTCGGACACAACTGAGTGACTGAGCTGAACTGAGCCTCATTACTTGGCAAATGGATGTCATGTTCTCCCAGAACCATTTTGGGGAATACTGTCTTTCCTCCATTGCATGATCTTACCACGTTAGTCAAAAATCGTTTGACCTTATGTGTAAAGGTTTTGCTGGGCTCTGAATTTTTTTCCATTGATTTATAATTTTATCTTAATGACACTACCAGACTGTTTTGACTACTGTAACTTTGTGATAATTTTGAAATCAAGGAATGTGTGTCTTCCCACATTACTTTTCCTGCTCAAAATTGGTTGGCAGTTTGGGCATTAATTAGGTATTAATTAGTGAGTTTTAATTACTTCAGTGGTGAATTTTAGCATAGGTTTTTATTTTGGATGGTTTTTTTTTTATTTCTGTGGGGTTTAGATAGGGATTGAATTATAATTGTATATTACAGAGGTTGATATGGAAATCCTAACAGTGGTAAATCTTCTAATCCATGAAAATGGAATTTGTGTCATACACGTTATTTGCAGCGTTTGGAAGGTTTCACTGTACAAATCTTCACCTCCTGAGTCAACTACTCAGTGCTCTGCTTAGTTGCTCAGTCATGTCCGATTCTTTGCAACACCATGGACTGTAGCCTGCCAGGCTCCTCTGTCCATGGGGATTCTCCAGGCAAGAATACTGGAGTGGGTGGCCATGCCCTCCTCCAGGGGATCTTCCAAGCCCAGGGATCAAACTCAGGTCTCCCGCATTGCAGGCAGATTGTTTACCATCTGAGCCCCCAGGGAAGCTCAGTAATTTATTCTTTCTGATGTATTTGTAAATGCGGTCATTTTCTGAATTTCCCTTCCAAACTGATCCTATTACTGCACAGAAATGCAAGTGAATTTCAGTGTTAATTTTTGTACCATGTTACTTTGCTGAATTCATTTATTATTTAGAACATTTTTGTGGTGTCCTTAGAATTTCTCCTTATGAACTCATGTCATATGTGAACATAGTTAATTCTACTTCCATTTTTCATATTTGAATGTTGGTGATTTAGGCATTAATTTAACTTATTTTCTTATATGTCTTTGCTGACAGTCATGTCTAAAACTACAAGTCCTATTGCTTAGAAGTGATAAAAATCAGTATTCTCACATGCTTCCTGAAGTCAAAGGAAAGATTTTCCATGTTTCACCAATGATTGTGATGTTGGCTATGGGTTTTACATGTACGGCATTATTATGTCATGATAATTTCCCTCAAGTTTAATTTGTCTGGTGATTTTTAGCAGGAAAAAGTGTTTAATTTATTCAACTCTTTTCTATTAACTGAGATGAACATGTTTTTTCACCCTTTATTCTGTTAATGTGTTTAATATCCAGATGCATTTTAACAGGTTGAAGCATTCTTGCATTCCAAAAAGAAATCCCAATTGTTCATGGTGTATATTTATTATTATTTGCTGTTGATGCATCTTGGTTGTGTCCAAGTCTTCCAGCCCCATAGACGGCAGCCCACCATGCTCTGCTGTCCCTGGGATTCTCCAGGCAAGAACACTGGAGTGGGTTGTCATAGCTATAAATGATTATTATATAAAGAGATATATATGCACTTACAACTTCTGCTCAGGCTTCCAGAATCCTGGTAGGGCAGCAGGTGATGGCCAGGACATAGCACTGAACCACAGAGATTTATGTTTCATATTAGTCATTGATGACTGATACTACTGATCCATGAGTGTTGTTTCACACAGTCAATGACTGACTGCCTCTACACCTTCTTTCTGAGATTCACTCACTTCTTCCTTCAATACACCTATCCTCATTCTCAGTGAAGCAAACACTGTAGTCTTTTTCATCTGAAAATATTCTTAACTAGTTCTTATTCCTGAATGATAGTTTGTGTGTTAGTAGCTCAATCATGTCTGACTCTTTATGACCTCATGGACTGTAGCTCAGAAGGTTCCTCTGTCCATGGAATTCTCCAGTAGTTTGTCATTTCTTTCTCCAGGGGATTTTCCCAACCCAGGGATTAAAGCTGGGTCTCCTGCATTGCAGGCAGGTAGTTTAGAATGAAAAATTCAGACTGTTTCTGCACAAGGAACCACAGAGCCCCATATGTAGACCACAGGGCATTGTCTCACTGAGGCCTGCATCCACCCATCTGCTGCCTCTGTGTTTTTCTGCTAATAACACACACACTGCCCCATTTAAAAGGGGCCCTTTCCTAGTTAGTCTTCATTAAGAAATGGCAATGGACTCCAGTATTCCTGCCTGGTGAATTCCATGGACGGTAGAGTTTGGTGGGTTACAGCCCAAGGGGTCACAAAGAGTCATACCTGTCTGAACAACACACATGCACAGAACATGTTTTGGAAAAAGTCAAAATCCAGGAAAAGTAAAAATGCAAGGTGAGCCAGTGATTGGAAGTTTTCCCTTGTGACACATTACAAAGATTTAAAGTCTGTGTCTAAACCCCCTATCTCTGTCCATCTCTGTACCCTCCTTTCTTCATTCATCTATAAACACCTGCCTATGAAAAATATCTTTTCACAATCTATGTAATGTGTTAGATATATTTATCAATCATGTTACCCCTTCTTTCTGATGTGAATCTTTGGGTGTCTCTCTGTTTATGAGATCTAATCCCTTAAATCTGTTTGTCACTTCCACTGTATATTTGTAAGGTATTTGATTGTAGGTCATATCTGAATGGTCTAGCGGTTTTCTCTACTTTCTTCAGTTGAAGCCTGAATTTTGCAATAGGAGCTCATGATCTGGGCCACAGTCAGCTCCCAGTGTTTTTTTTTGCTGACTGTGTATGGCTTCTCCGTCTTAGGCTGAAAGAATGTAATCAATTTGATTTTCGTATTTACCACCTGCTGATGTCCATGGATAGAGACCTGCCTTGTTTTGTTGTAAATGGGTGTTTTTTTATAACCACCATGTTCTCTTGACAAAACTCTGTTAGTCTTGGCCCTGCTTCACTTTGCACTACAAGGCCAAACTTGCCTATTATTCTGGATATCTCTTGACTTCCTCCTTTTGCATTCCAATTCTTTATGATGAAAAGCAAATCTTTTCCTTGCCTTTTTTTTAGTGTTAGATATAGGAGTTCTTGTAGGTCTTCATAGAACTGGTCAACATCAGCATCTTTGGCAGTAGTGTTTGGGACATAGACTAGGATTACTCTGTTATTGAAAGGTTTGCCTTGGAAATGAACAGAGATTATTCTGCCGTTTATGAGACTGCACCCAAGTGCTGCATTTTGGACTTTTTTGTTGACTACAAGGCCTGCTCCATTTCTTCTAACGGATTCTTGCCCACAGTAGTAAATATAAAGGTCATCTGAATTAAATTCACCCATTCCAGTAAATTTTAGTTCAGTTATTATTTAGTTCAGTTATAAGATGTCGATGTTCACTCTTGCCATCTTCTGCTTGACCACATCCAATTTACCTTGATTCATGAGCATAATATTTCAGGTTCCTATGCAATACTGTTCTTTACTGCATGGGCCATTATTTTCACCACTAGACACATTCACAATTGAGCATCATTTCTGCTTTGGTCCAGCCTCTTCTTTCCCTCTGGAGCTGTTAGTAGTTGCCCTCCACTCTTCCCCAGTTTATCATACTGAATGCCTTCTGACCTGGGGGGCTCATCTTGCTGGGTCATATCTTTTTACCTTTTCTTACTGTTTATCGTGTTCTCCAGACAAGAATACTGAAGTTGGTTGCCATTTCATTCCCTAGTGGACCATTTTTGTCAGCACTCTTCATTACGACCCATCCACCTTGGGTGACTCTGTGTATCATGTCTGATGTCTTCACTGAGTTGTGAAAACCCCTTCATCACTACAAGGCTTTGATCCATACCATTACCAAACTGGTTTGATTACTATAGCTTTGCAGTAAGTTTTGAAATCAGTAATGGTATTCTCCCATATTACATTTTCCTCTTTTGATTGTTTGGCTATTTTGGGGTATATTAGTTGTAAAGTGTTTTGGGATAGGCATTTGGTTATAGGGTGGAGTATTGATCAGGATTGTACTGAAATTGTAAATTGTGATGGTTAGTATTGAGATCTTATCAATAAGTCTTCCCATGCATGAAAACAGGATTTGTGTCATTAAATATCTTCACAAAGTTTCACATTCACTGTGCAAGTCTTCACTTTTTTTGTTCAGTTAATCACTAAATAGTTTATTCTTCCTGAAACAATTGTAAACAAAACTGTTTTCTTCATTTCCTTTTCACTTGATCATTAATGTACAGAAGTGCCACTGATTTTCAGCTTTGACATTGGTGAATGTCTTTGTTATTTTGCTTCATTAATTTCTTATTTATAACATTTTTTCTTTTAGCATACTTAGGATTTCTACATTTGAGATCGTGTCATGGGTGGACATAGATTACTCTACCTCTTTTCAGTTTGAAGTTTCACTGATTTATTTGTCTGTATGTCTATATTTCCTGACTGTTATAGCTAAGACTCTCAGTGCTGTGTTGCATAGAAGTGGCAACACCTAGCATTCTCATGTGTTTCTAATCTCAAAGGAAATATTTTCAGTCTTCATCACTGGCTGTGATGTTGGCTGTGAGTTTTACTTGTCTGTGTGTAGTCAGTTGTGTCCAACTCTTCACTACCTTTTGCACTGTAGCCCACCAGGGTCCTCTGTCCATGGGACTCTCTAGTCAAGAATAGTGGAGTAGGTTGATATTTCTTCCGCTAGGGGATCTTCCTGATCCAGGGATCGGACCCCTGTCTCTTGCATCTCCTGCTTTGCATGCATATTCTTTACTGCTGGGCGCTCAGGGACTTTAACTTTATGGTGATAGTTTCCTTGAAGTGTTATTTGTCAAGTATTTTTTCTTTTTAAATCATGAAAAGATTTTGAAGTTTTTAAATTGCCCTCTCTTCATTAATTGAGATCATGGTTTTTCCCTATGTATGTGAATGTGGTGCATTGTTGCTTGCTTGCTTGCTTGTTAAGACACTTCAGTCGTGTCCAACTCTGTGAGACCCCGATGGACAGCAGCCCACCAGGCTCCTCTGTCCACAGGATTCTCTAGGCATGAACTCTGGAGTGGGTTGCCATTTCCTTCTCCAACGTGGTGTATGATACCAATGCATTTTACAGTGATGATGCATTCTTGCATTACAGGAAAAATTCCATGTTTGTATATTATACAATTCTTATTATATGAATTGATATAAATGATTACTTATGTAATTACTATCTGACTTAGACCTGCATCTGCCCACCTCCTGTCCCCACGTCTCACTGCATTCCTTCCTTCTGGGACCTACTCTAACTACATCCTTCCTCACTCTCAGTGAGAGCCTGAGGCAGGCAAATGCTCATAGTCTGAAAATGTTTTCATCTGAAATTTTTCTTATTTTGCTTTTATTCTTGTGATAGTTTAGAATGAAAAATCTACAGACCATTACTGTGATGTTTCCTTTGTCATCTGAAGCTGCTTTTCACTTGTGTTCCCTGCTACATTGTGACTGGTGACTGGTCTCCCGTTGGGTCTCACTTGGTCTCCCATCACTGCTCTGTGATAAAGTCTCCAGTTGTCTTTAATATTCCACAGTCCATGACTATAGGGTGAGGTTTGAGCAACCTCCATACTGTTCTCCATTATCAGTGTGTTTCATAGTGTCTTATTCATTGATGGTTCCAGGAGTTTCTTTTAGGACTTTAACAGATTTATAGGAATTTCTCTTATATTGTCGTTAAATTATTCTATTTCATGAAGCACTTGAGGTCTAATCCTCCAATGGTAGTCTCTTTTGACCGTCGTTCATGGTGCCATAAAGGCATGTTTTGCTGACACTGGATCCTTGCTGGTTTGTAGGGTTTGATATGTATATACATATGGATTGTTTCCTTGTTTTTTTTCCTCATATGATGGAGCTAAAAATTTCTACTTTTTCCAGTTATGTTAAGTGTTATTTTGCTTTTCAGTCAGGAAAGGATTTTTATTTTTCTCAAATGCGTTCCAGGGCCTATGGAGAATAACATTTAGAATTCTTCTTAACTATCATTTTTTTCATGTTCCTCCCAACACAAAGATGTCACTTATCACTACACTTAAAATAAAACATCCTCCACTCCCTGCCTTCACCCTCTTCCTTTGCTTAGTTTTGCCATAGCAATTATAGTCAGGCACTGGCTTCCTGAATCAGAGGCTGTTTTATTCCATCTGAGCTACTGTAACAAATACCATAGACCAAGTATCATGTGAACAGTAGAAATTTACTTCTTAACAGTTATAGGTGCTGAGAATTCCAAGGTCAAATTGAATGCAGATTCCATGACTAGAGAGGAACCACTTTCTGTTTCAAGGGAGGATTGTTTTCAGTGCACTTCCACCTGTCAGAAGAGAGGGGGGTCTCTCCCAGGCCTGTTTTGCAAGTGCACTCTTCTTCCTTGAAGGATCTGCCTATGACTTAATCATATCCCCCGGCCCCACCTCCTCAGACCATCACCTTCGAGGTTCAGATTTCAGCATATGAATAACTCTGAGGGCCCTGCACATGCTCAGTACAGGAACAGAGGAATCCACACCTGCCCCTTTCCGGGGAGGGCTCCATGCATGCGTGGTGCAGGGGCTAAGTGAGAACCCACTGCTATTTGAGGTCCTTTTTATATGTCACTTATTTTTGTCTGTCTCATTTATGTTGAAAATATATTTTCACATCTGTCATTTACTATAACCTCATTGGTATCCTTTTTCCTTTATGGAAACTGTGCTTTGCTTTGTTTTTCCAATAAAAACTTGAGGTTTTTAGTTTATTTAGCAAGATTGAAGTTACACAGAGCAATCGTTCAACCTAGGAATAGAAGTGAAAATTTTACACATTGGAAATGAAGGATGCATTAAACATGGAAAACCTAAAATTACCAATTGGAAAGAACATACTCTGCTTCATTGGTAAAATTAAATGTTGGGTTTTCGAAAAAGAAAGTATTATTTTTCTATATGGAAATAAATGAACCCAGTGTAGACAATAGAAAATTAGTGTATTATGAATAAAACTAGAAAACCTGTATAAAACAGAATTATATAAAGATACTAAACAATTTCATACCTATAAATTTGACATGATAGGCTACATGAATAATTTTCTGAAAAACAAAAATTACCAAATTTCAATCTAGAGTAGACAGAAACTTCAAACCAACCGCTTTCGTAAAATTATTTTAACAGTTTCTCACACATTTATTTAGGGATGGCCTGAGGAACTGATTCCTTTGAACTGTTGTAAAACTGCAATTTATTTTACAAAGGTACTTTTACCCTTGCCTTAGCATCAATAAAGAAAATCACCCTTTTTATAACTGTGCCTTGTTTAACTTTCAAACATACATGTGAAAACTCCTGACAACAGAGAGCTTATTTATTTTATACATAGAAGTTTGTGTCTCTTAATCCTTTAACCCATCTTGTCTCTCTGCTCCTAACCACTAGCAACTGCATGTTTGTTCTTTATATCTGTCCATATGTTTCTGTTTGATTACTTAATGTTTCCATTTTTATTTTATTTAGTCCTTGCCACATAGCTTGCAGGATTCTAGTTCCCCAAGCAGGGAGCAAACACAGGCCTCCTGCAGTGCGTGTGTGGAGTGCTAACCACTAGATCACTAGGGATTTTACTATTTTCTTTTCTAGAGTCCAGAAATAAATGATAACATACAATAAGTATTTGTATTTTTCTGATTTATTTCACTAAGCATAATATTCTCCAGATCCATCCATGTTTTACCAATGGCACATTTTCACTCTTTTCTGTAGGTGAGTGGTATTCCATGGTGTGTGTGTAATTTATTTTAATCAACTCATATGCTGCTAGTCATTTAGATTGCTTCCATAACTTGGCTGATGTAAATAATGTGGTACAAATATTGGAGTCTATGTATATTTTTGAATTTGTGTTTTTATTTTCTTCACATATGTATACCTAAGAGTGAAACTGCTGGATCATGAGATAATTTTAGTTTTAGTTTCTTGAAGACCCTCGATACTGTTTTGCATACTGGCTGTACCATTCTACTTTCCCACCAGCAGCGTCTAAAGGTTCCTTTCTGTCCACATACTCCCAGCATGTTATTTCTTATCTTTTTGATGATGGCATGTGGTCATAGATACTGCATTGCAGTTTGGATTTGCATTTTTCTAGTGATTTAAAATGTTGACCATGTTTTCATGTGCCTGTTGATAATTTGTATATCTTCTTTGAAACAATGTCTGTATAGATTTCTGCCCTTTGAAAAATGAGATTTATTTTGTTTGCTATTAAGTTGTATGAGTTCTTTTTTAATTTAATTTTTATTTTATACTGGAGGATACTTGATTTACAATAAGGTATTAGTTTCTGGTATACAACAAAGTGATTGAGTTATATATATATATATACATAGATCTATTCTTTTTCAGATTCTTTTCCCTTATAAGTTATTACAAAATATTGTGCAGAGTTCCCTGTGCAATACGGGAACTTGTTGATTATTTTACATATAGTAGGTCCTTGTTGATTATTTTACATATAGTAGCATCTGTGTATTAATCTCAACCTCCTAATTTATGCTTCCCTTCACTTGTCCCATTTGGTAATCATAAGTTGACTTTTAAAATTTGTGTATCAGTTTCTATTTTGTGAATAAGTTCATATTTATCACTTTTTTAGAGTCTACATATTAGCAGTATCATAAGATAGTTGTCTTTCTCTGTCGACTGACTTCACTTCTATGATCATCTGCAGGTCCATCCAAGTTGCTGCAAATGGCATCATTTCACTCTTTTTATGACTCAGTAGTATTCCATTGTGTATATACACCGCATCTTCTTTAGTCACTTGGTAGTGGACATTTAGGTTGCTTCCACATCTTAGGCATTCTAACTAGTAGTGCATTATC
Source organism: Hydropotes inermis (assembly GCA_020226075.1). Lineage (NCBI taxonomy): Eukaryota > Metazoa > Chordata > Mammalia > Artiodactyla > Cervidae > Hydropotes > Hydropotes inermis. The sequence continues at coordinate 830,461 of CM035286.1, read as the reverse complement.
CTTTCAATTGACAGCTTTTTCCTAGTATATGTCCAGGAGTGGGGTTGCTGGATCGTGATGAAGTCTTATTTTTGAAGAGCCTTCATCATGTTTCCCATACTGGGTACACCAATTTACATTCCCACCAACAGTGTTCAAATATTTCTTTTTCTCCACACCCTTGCCAACATTTATTTGTGTTCTTCTTGATGATTGCTATTTTGGTAGATGTGAGGGGGTAACTTCTGTTGGTGTGGATTTGCATTTCTTTGAAGATTACAGATGTAAAGCATCATTCTCTGGGCCTGTTTGCCATCTGTATTTCTTCTTTGGAAAAAATGTCTATTGAGACCTTTGCCCTTTTTTAAATGAAGTTGGTTTTTTTGTTTGCTATTCAGTTCTATGAATTATTTATATATTTTAGATATTAGCCCCTTACAAAACATATGAATAGCAAATATTTTCTCCAATTTCATTTCATTTCTGTCTGTTTTATTTTGTTTACCTCTGCTATAATTCTGGTTGTTACTATTTGCTTGTCTTTTGTGTTTAGAATCAGATTCAAATAATCATTTCTGAGACAGCTGTTAAAGAGGTTTCTACCTGTTTTTTCTAGTTCTGTGGTTTCCGGTGTTCTACTCAAGTCTTAATCCATTTTGAGTTCAGTTCTCTGCATATTGTAAGATAGTGGTCCAGTTTGGTTATTTTGCATGTAAGTGTGCAGTTTCCCCATCATCTTTTACTGCAGACTGTCCTTACCTACCTTTTATATTTTTGGCTTGTTTGTTATTGGAGAAGGGAATGGAAAACCACTTGAGTATTCTTGCCTTGAGAATCCCATGAGCAGTATGAAAAGCAAAATATATGATACTGAAAGATGAACTCCCAAGCCCAGTAGGTGCTCAATACGTTACAGGACAAATAACTCCAGAAAGAATGAATTGATGGCGCCAATGCAGAAACAAAGCCCAGTTCTGGATGTGACTGGTGATGGGAGTAAAGTCTGATGTGATAAAGAACAGTATTGCATAGGAACCTGGAATGTTAGGTCCACGAATCAAGGTAAATTGAACGTGGTCAAACAGAAGATGGCAAGAGTGGACATTGACATTTTAGCGATCAGTGAACTAAAATAGACTAGAATGGGTGAATTTAATTCAAATGACCATTACATCTACTACTGTGGGCAAGAATTCCTTAGAACAGATGGAGTAGCCATCATAGTCAGCTAAAGAGTCTGAAATGGTGTGCTTGGGTGCAATCTCAAAAACAACACAGTGGTTTAACGACAGGAACATAAAGGACTCTACAGATGATGGGATGCTCATGTCTGTGTGGCAGACGACAGGCTCTGAGCAGCAGTTTCTCCCTGGGCCTCTGTGTGTCCAGCCTGAGATGCTGAACCTGCTGGGCTGTGAGCCCTGTGAAGGCAGCTGTGTCATCAAATCCTGTACTGTGTTTATGGTTGTGGACAGTGGGGCCAGACGATATTGAGTCTGTCAACCCAGCTCCAGCCCCTGCTACCTCTAATGTCTTGTGTCACAGTGTCTTGATCTCCTTGGCCAAAGCTGATACCCCTTTCATTAGGTTTTCTTTGGAAATTAGAAACCCTGAGATCTTAATAAGCTATTACCTATTCCTCCTTACCAGGGCAGTTTTATTCTGGCCTACCACAGTGAACACTCGGATACATTCACACATGCACATTCACCCTGATATTTAATAAGGACTGTGGGTTGAGATTAGAAGAGGAACAGACTGGAGGATGGTAATAAGATAAACCGACAGAGGCTGGATGCACTGCCTGCCTGAGACACAGACTCTAATATTTTCCAGGCCTTCTCCCACCTATGTCTTATGACATCCTAAGAAGTCCATGCAGGAATCATCCCGGGTGTGCAGATGGGGACACCAACAGGCTTTTAGAGAGAAGGACTCATCCAGGATGAAGAACATGTATGAAACAGGAGGTGAGTCTGGGCCCAGGTCCGTCAACTCAGAGCTGCACACACAGCCTGCCCAGGAGCTGTGTGGAGGGCTGTGTGGTGCTACTGAGTGAGGCCTGGGGCTGCGTGGATGAGGGATCAGCGGTCAGGATCCTGAGGGCTATGTGCATGGCTGTCAACTGTCAATCCAATGAAGGGGCCCCCGTTTGGTGAAGTCACTTCCTCGATGGCAGACCCTAATGGAACTCGGAACCCTTTAAACAGGCACCCACCTTCTAGCAACAGTGCCACAGCCAGTCGGGGTTCACTTGTCTGGAGAGTCTTCATCCAGAAGAATATTCTCCAGCTGTGTCTCGACTGACCAGGGCTTCTGCTTCAGGAAACCGTAGAGGGAGATGTTTTTCAGATGTTTCAGGCAGTTCAGTGCTCAACCTGGATGCCTCTGGTCCTTTACCAGGAGGGCACCTAAGGTAACCCGGATAATCTAGAGCTGGCCACACAAGGACTGGCCTCCACTGGGAGCCTTTCCTGGGCATCGCCAGGTGCCCTCATCTCCATGTGCAGGGAAGGGGGACTTGAGGGGAGGTTCTCCCTCTGGGCAGGACCAGGTTGGTGCACACGTGATGACCTGGGGGTCCTGTCATGGTCACACTGGAGGACGGGCTGTCAGCAGGGAAATAGGATCCCTGAGGTGCTTTCATTGAAGAGAGAGGGACTCCATTTTCTGAATGACTGCCTGAGGAAGTGCGATTGCAGCATGCAGAGGGCTTGCAGAATCCTGGACCCCACATAACTTCAGGTTCCTACTGAAGGCAGAGATCTGCCAGCTTCTCCTGGAAAAGACAAAAGAGTCCAGGAGATTTGTGGACGAGGCTGGGATATTGTGAGAAGCATCTGGGAGGCCAGAGCTCAGAGTGAGCCCCCATGAGAGTCCGCACCCACCCTCTCTCCATTAAAGCCCTGCCTCCACCCCTGAACCTGGGACTGAGAGCACATTTTGTGGTGTACTCACTGTATGTGGAACCTCAGCGGGGATGCCCAGCTGATGCCCAAAGGATCAACTGAGCCCTCACTAGTAAAGGATGAGTGTCAGTGGCAGGAGGCGAGCCAGGCAGATCCCTCACTAATGAGACAGCCTTTAGATGTAGTAGGTAAATCTGAGGTGTTAGGAGGCCTACAGGAAGCCTGTGCAGATGACAGGGTCTGTCTGTGCCGTCCTGGGCCTGATACTCCTGAGAATGCTTCATGTTCCTGAGTAGACGCCCGGCCTGCCCTGGCAGTGCTGACACCAGGGGGCGGGGCAGAGGGAGGGTCAGTGCACTATGTCAGGCTGCCCTCAGGAAGCAGACAGATGCTTCCGCCATGGATCAAGGGTTGTCACTTGAGTAGGCTCGTTTGTGGCCCCTCCCCTGTCTTTTTTTCTTATCTGTCTTTCATATTTTTTGGAACCCTGATTTAAGATGTGTATATCTTTCCTTGTCTCACAGGTGTTTTGTTTCTCTTCACTTCTGAGTTATTTGTAAGGCCTCAGACAAATCCGAAATTACCCCCATTTCTCAGTGAGATTACTTGCATGCTTCTTGGCTTTTGAATTGTGTGTCTTTTTATATACTTATTATATGAACTGTTATTGGACATAACAATTGTCAATTTGTTCTCCATTTCATGCTTCATTTCTCATTTTATTGACGGTTCCCCAAGGTGAGGCTTTCAAGTTTGATGTACTCACACTTGTTCACTTTTCCTTTCACTTCTTTTGCTTTTGGAATTACACCCAAACCTTCATTGCCAAGACTCATGTACAGGAACACAGTTACGCTTCCTTTCTAGGAGTTACATGGTTTCAGTAGTTCTGTTCAATCTTTTAATCCAGTAGAAATTGGATAGCCTTAGATCCCAGAATCCTCTAACCACCCTTCACTATTTGCAGGCAGTGTTCCTCTGGCCTCTAAAGAGTGAGCACAGATACGTACAGACATACACACACCCAAGCACAGTGAATACGAAAAAGACTGTGGGTTGGCATCAGAAGAGGGGCAGATAGGAGAACAATAATAAGACGAACCGACAGGGGCTGGAGGCACTGCCTGCGTGAGACATGGACTCCCATAATTTCCAGGTCTTGTCCCACCTATGTCTGAGGGCATCCCTAGAAGTCCATGTGGCCATCAGCCCTGGTGTGCATCTGGAGACACTGACAGGCTTTGAGAGAAAGGGACTCATTCAGGATGGAGAACAGGTTGAAAATGGGAGGTGAGTCTGGTCCCAGGTCTGTCAACCAAGAGCTGCACACACTACCTGCCCAGGAGCTGTGTGGAGGGCTGTGTGGTGCTACTGAGTGAGGCCCTGGGCTGAGTGGATGAGGAATGAGCAGTCAGGATCCTGAGGGCTATGTGCAGGGCTCTCAACTGTCAATCCCAGGAAGGGGTCCCCCTGGTGGTGAAGTCACTTCCTCGACGGCAGACCCTAAGAGAACTCAGAAACCTGCAACAAGGCACACACCTTCTAGCAACAGCATAACAGCCAGTTGAGGCTCACTTGACTGGAGAGTCTTCATTCAGAAGGATGTTCTCCAGCTGTGTCTTGACTGACCAGGGATTCTGCTTCAGGAAACCCTGGAGGGAGAGTTTCTTCAGATGTTTCAGGCGGTACAGTGCTCAACATGAATGCTTCTGGTCCTTTACCAGGAGGGCACCTAAGGTAACTCCAGGCATTCTAGAGCTGGCCACACCAGGAAATGCCACCACTGGGAGCCCTCCCTAGGCAGCGCCAGGCGTCCTCATCTCCATGTGCAGGAAATTGGGACTTGAGGGGAGGTTCTCCCTCTGAGCAGAAGCAGGTTGGTGGGCACGTGGTGACCTGGGGGTCCTCTCAGGGTCACACTGGAGGACGGGCTGTCAGCAGGGAAATAGTATCCCTGAGGTGCTTTCATTAAAGGGTGAGGGACCCATTATCTGAATGACTGCCTGAGGAAGTGGGATTGTGGCATGGGGAGGGCTGGCAGAATCCAGGATCCAACATAACTTTGGGTTCCTACTGAAGGCAGAGATCTGGCAGCTTCTCCTGGAAAAGTAGAAAGGAGTCCAGGAGATCTGTGGATGAGGCTGGGATGTTGTGAGAAGCATCTGGGAGGCCAGAGCTCAGAGTGAGCCCCCATGAGAGTCCACACCCATCCTCTCTCCATCAAAGCCCTGCCCCCACCCCAACCTGGGACCGAGATCACATGGTGTGTTATGCTCACTGTCTGGTGGTACCTCAGCTGGGATGCCCAGCTGGTACTCAAAGGATCCAGTGACACCTGAGCCCTCGCTGGTAAAGGATGAGTGTTAGTGGCAGGAGGAGAGCCAGGCAGATCCCTTGCTGATGCAGCAGCCTTTAGATGTACGAGGTAAATCTGAGGTGTTAGGAGACCCACAGGAAGCCTGAGCAGCCCACAGAGACTGTTTGTGCCCTCCTCGGCCAGATACTCCTGAGAACGCTTCATGTTCCAGAGTAGACGCCCGGCCTGCCCTGGCAGTGATGAAACCAGTGTGTGGGGCAGTGGGAAGGTCAGTGCACTATGTCAGGCTGCCATCAGGAAGCGAACAGATGGTCACGCCATAGATCAAGGGCTGTCATTTGAGCAGGCTCATTTGTGGCCCCTCCCCTGTGTCTTTTTTTCTTATCTGTCACTAATATTTTTTGGAACCCTGACTTAAGATGCATATATCTTTCCTTGTCTCACTGGGGTTTTGTTTCTCTTGATTTCTGAGGTACTTTTAAAGCCTCAGACAAATCAGAACTTACCCCCATTTCTCAGTGAGATTCCTGGCATGCTTCGTTGCTTTTGAATTGTGTGTCTTTTTATATACTTTGGATAGGAACCCTTATTGGACATGACAATTACGAATATGTTCTCCATTTCATACATCATTTCTCATTATATTGATGGTTCCCCGTGGCGAGGCTTTCAAGTTTGATGTACACACTCTTGTTCACTTTTCCTTTCACTTCTTTTCCTTTTGGAATTACTCCCAAATATCATTGCGAAGACTGATGTACAGGAACAGAGAACCCCTTCTATTCTAGGAGCTAAATGGTTTAAGTAGTTCTATTCAAGCTTTTAATCTATTTGAAACTGGTTAACCTTACATCCTAGAATTTCTTTTTATCATTCTTCACTGTTTGGGGGCGGTGTTCCTGTGGTGTCTAAAGAGTGAGCGCAGATACCGACACACACACAGACACACAAGCACAGTGAATATGAAAAGGACTGTGGGTTCTCATCAGAAGCAGGACAGATAGGAGAAGGGAAATAAAGCGAACCTACAGGGGCTGGAGGCCTGGCCATCCTGAGACATGGACTCCCATATTTTCCAGGTCTTGTCCCACCTATGTCTGAGGACATCCCTAGAAGTCCATGTGGTCATCAGCCCCGGTGTGCAGCTGGGGACACTGACAGGCTTTGAGAGAAAGGGACTCATTCAGGATGGAGAACCGGTGGGAAACGGGAGGTGAGTCTGGGCCCAGGTCTCTCAACTCAGAGCTGCACACACAGCCTGCACGGGAGCTGTGTGGAGGGTTATGTGGTGCAATTGAGTTAGGCCCGGAGCTGCGTGGATGACGGATGAGCGGTCAGAATCCTGAGGGCTATGTTCAGGGCTGTCAATCCCCTGAAGGGGCCCCCGGGTGGTGAAGTCACTTCCTCGATGGCAGACCCTAAAAAAACTCGGAAACATGTAACCAGGCACCCACCTTCTGGCAACAGCGCCACAGCCAGTAGGGGCTCACTTGGCTGGAGAATCTTCATCCAGAAGGATGGTCTCCAGCTGCTGTCTCTACTGACCAGGGATTCTGCTTCAGGAATCCCTGGAGGGAGAGGTTTTTAGAAGTTTCAGGTGGTTCAGTGCTCAACCTGGATGCCTCTGGTCCTTTGCCAGGAGGGCACCTGTGGTAACCCCTGGCAATCTAGAGCTGGCCACACCAGGCCTGGCTGCCACTGACAGCCCTCCTTGGCCAGCGCCAGATTCCCTCATCTTCATGCACGTGCAAGTGAGACTTGAGGGGAGGTACTCCCCCTTGACAGGAGCAGGTTGGTGGGCACGTGGTGACTTGGGGTCCTGTCACAATCAAACCTGAAGACGGGCTGTCAGTAGGAAAATAGGATCCTTGGGATGCTTTCATTGGAGAGCGAGGGATACCATTTTCTGAATGACTGCCTGAGGAAGTGCGATTGTGGCATGGGGAGGGCTGTCAGAATCCTGGATCCCACATAACTTCGGGTTCCTCCTGAAGGCAGAGATCTGGGAGCTTCTCCTGGAAAAGAGGAAAGGAGTCTGTATATAACTATATCTATAAAGGTCTATATCTAACTTGAAACCCATTCTAACTTCTATCACATCAACTGTATATGTCATCCCAGCCACTGTGTCAAAGATATCACACCAACTCTGTAGGACATCACAGGTGGCATATGTATTCCATCATATGCACTATACATGATATCATATCCACCATTTATGACAACCCACAGTATTCATGACATCACATGCACTATATATGACATGTGATCTACTGTGTATGATATCACATTCACTATATGTGTGACATCACACAATGCCTGTATCTCTGACATCACACACTCTATGTTTATGACATATCCACTTATATGGCATCACACACAGTGTTATGACAGCACAATTGTGTAACTTCACAGCCACTATGTCTGACATAGCACCCAATGTATCTGTGTAATCACACTCAGTGGATCAGTATTATGAAACCCAGTGTATGTATGACATCGCAGCCACTATGTGTATGACATCATATGCACTACATGTGACATCACATCCACAATTTAGGGCGTCACATCACTTTATGTATGACATCAGGTCCACTCTATCTGACCTCACTTCTACTGTATCTCTGTCATCACACCCACTGTATTGATGAAATCGCAGCCACTATATGTATGACATCACATCCAGTATATCTGTGACATCACATCCAATATATTTATGACACAATATCCACTAAGTATGTCATAACAACACTCTGTTTTGATGATGCAACACTCGGCATATGTATGCCAACCTTTGCACTGCAGATGACAACGCAACCACTCTATCACACCAAACCACAGTATTTATGAAGTCACATCCACTTCAGTCAGGACAACACAGCCCATGTATCAGACATCGCACCCATTGTATCTATGTCATCACACCATCTCCAATACATCACATCGTCACTTTTTGAACTCAACCCACAATTTTGAGGACATCAAAACCCACTATATTAGAAATTGTGTCCACGATATCTGTGTCATCACACCAACTCTATGGATGATATCACAGCAACTACATGTATGATATCACATCCAGTATATGTGAGACATTGTATCCACTATATTTTTGACATTGTACCGACTATGTATGAGATCACAAACCTGTGTGTTGATTACACCACACTCAGCGTAAGTATGACATCATTTGCGCTACAGAAGATGTCACATCCTCTCTATCACACCAAGCCGCAATCTTTATGACTTCACATCCACTTCAGGCATGACATCACACCCCCTGTATAAGACATCACACCAACTGTGTCTTAGTCATCACACCCTCTCCACTGATATCACACCCACTTTTGTATGACATCACACCCACTATATCTGTGACATCATATGCACTATATATAACATCATATCCACTTCTTATGTCATCCCACTATTCTACTTATAACAGCACAACCTTGACATATGAAACCAGATCAAGTATGCAGTTCAAAATATACACTATCCATGTGATATAACAATCACTAGTCTGCGTCATCACACCCACTGTATTCAGAGCATCACACCCACTCTTTGTATGACATCACACTCGGCATAGGTATAGCATCATTTGCACTATAGAAGACATTACATCCTCACTTTATGAAATCAAAGCACCATATTATTGACATAACACCCACTGTATTTTACATCATATCAACACTATTTCTGTCACCACATCCACTCTATTGATGATATAAAACAAAATCTATTTATGAGATCTCATCCTCTATATATGTCGACATCATATCCATTGTATACAACAACATATTCACTATATTTTTTCCATCACAGCCACTGTACCTGTGTCTCACACCCACTCTTTCCATGATATCAAACCCTTTGAATATATGACATTGCAAAAACTATATGTTTAACATCAGTTACTCTATTTAAGGTATCACATCCAGCATTTATGACATCACGTCACATTATTTATGACAACACATGCACTGTATTCATGTCATCACTCCCATGATATCTAGCACAGCATCCACAGTATCTGTGGCCTCACAATGCCTCTACATATGATCTCTGAATAACTGTATGTATGACATCACGCCCACTTTATATATGACATATTATGCCCCATAAATAATGTCACATCCACTCTTTGAGTTCACACCATTGTAGTAACCACAATACATCCACTGCATTCATGACATCACACACACTATATACGACATCACACACATGACAACACAAAAATTATATCTGCCATCTGACACTCTATATCTGACACTACATCCACTGTATCTGTGTCATCAAACCCAGTGTATCAATTTTATTACACCCATTTGCTGTATGAAATTATACCCTGTTTGTATGACATCACATTCAGTATGCATGACATCACATAAACACTTTATGACACCACACCCATATAGGTATGACATCACATGCATTATATTTATGACATCATATCCAGTATATATGATATCACCCATACTGTTTCCTGAAAACAAAACGACTCTAGCTGGCATCTCACCCACTGTATTTGACATCACAGCCACTCACCTGTGTGGTCACACCCGCTCTATCAATGCCTTCACAACAATTATGGAAGTCTTCACACTTGGCACACGTATGACATCACACACACCCAACATCACATCAAATTCAGACTTTATGACATCAATCATCAGTATTTAGGACATCACAAACACTGCATTCAGGACATGAGATCTCCTATATATGACATCACATCCTCTGTTTATCACATCTCATCCCCTATACATGTGATGTCACAGCCACTATATGGGTAACATAACACCCACTATGTTTGTGAATACATATCAACTATATTTGACATGAAACACACAGTGTAAAGACAAATACAACCACTCTATATGACATCACACTCTTCATGTCTGTGTCTGTGTGATCACACCCAATGTATCGATGATATAACACACACTCTATTTATGATATCACATCTACTGTATATATGGCACGATATGCACAGTATATGACATATCACACACGATTTATGACATCACAACACTCTACTCATGACATCAAAGCTATTATATCTCCCTTCACACTGATTATATTTGACAGCTAATCCACTGTATCTCTGTCATCACTCCCAGATGATCGATCTTACAACCCCCATTGTATGTATGATAACACATCCACAATATGTATGACATCATATGAACTACATATGACATCACATCTACTGTTTATGATATCACTCCACTATATGACATCACACCCACTGTATTTATGTCATCACACCAAGGATACCTGTCATCACATCCACTGTAGCTGGACCATTACTTATAGTGTACTGATTATACCACATC
>CM035286.1:805830-819904 GCA_020226075.1 Hydropotes inermis | reverse complement strand
TACTATATGTATGACATGAAACCCACTATATGTATGACATCACAGGAATTCTATATGACATCACACTCACTCTTTATGACATAACAATACTGTATTCATGACATCACATCCATTCTATTCATGACAGCACACTCACTCTATATGACATCACATACTCTATACTTGCGACATCACAGCCAATGTATGTATGACAAGACACCTCCTATGTTTATGACATCATACTAAGTATGTATGATATCTCACATGGTTTATGAATGACAGTACAACCATGGTATCTGACAACACACTCAGAGTATCTGTGTAATCACACCCACTTGATGGATGATATCATACCCTCTGTATATATGCAGTCACACCCACTGCATGTAGGACACCATAGGCACTATTTCTGACATCACATCCTTTCTTGAAGACCTCATACCATTGTTTGAATGTCATGGGACACACTATGTTTATGACATCATATCCACCATATATGATGTCACACACACTGTGTGTATGACAACCCAAGCTCTATATGTGATTTGAAACCCATTCTATCTTCCATCACATCCACTGTATATGTCAACACACCCACTCTTTCGAAGCCTTCACACCAACTATGTAAGATATAACAGGTGGCATATGTATGCCCTCATTTGCGCTATACATATCTACATATCCACACTTTAAGACAACAACCCTTAGTATTTATGACATCACATGCCCTTTATTGATGACATCACATGCACTATATATGACATGTCATCTACTGTGTATGATATCACATTCAGTATATGTGTGACATCACACAATGCCTGTATCTCTGACATCACACACCCTATATTTATGACATATCCGCTTTATATGGCATCACACACAGTGTTACCACAACACAACAATTGTGTAACTTCACAGCCACTATGTCTGACATCACTCCCACAGTATGTGTGTCATCATACCTATTGGATCAATTTTATCAAACCAAGTGTATGTATGACATAACAGCCTCTATGTATGACATTGTATGCACTACACGTGACATCACATCCACAATTTAGGACATCACATCACTTTATGTAGGACATCAGGTCCACTCTATCTGACCTCACTTCCACTGTATCTCTGTCAACACACCCACCCTATCGATATCACATCCACTCTATGTATGACCTCACACCCAGTATATCTGTGACATCACATCCACTATATTTATGACATAATATCCACTAAGTATGACATCACAGCACTCTGTGTTGATGATGCAACACTTGGCATATGTATGACATCCTTTGCACTGCAGATGACAACGCACCCACTCTATCACACCAAACCACAGTATTTATGATATCACATCCACTTAAGCCATGAAAACACAGCCCCTGTATTAGACATCGCACCCACTGTTTCTATGTCATCAGAACATGACCGTTGACATCTCACACACTTTTGTATGACATCACAAACACCTCTGTGTGAGATAATATGAACTATATATAATATCACACCCAATCCTTATGTCATCACACTACTCTACTTATGACATCACAGCCTCTATATATGAAACCACATCCAGTATGAGGACAACATATACACTTAACATGTGACATCACTGCCACTATCTCTGTCATCATTCCCACTGTATAGACAACATCACACCCAGTCTTTTTATGACATCACACTCGCCATATGTGAGGCATCGTTTGCACTATACAAGAAATCACATCCTCACTTTTTGACCTCAAACCACCATTTTGAGGACATCACCCCCAATATATTAAACATTGTGTCCACTGTATGTGTGACATCACACGAACTCTATCGATGATATCACAGCCACTATATGTATGATATCACTTCCAGTATATGTGAGACATTTTTTCCACTATATTTATGGCATCTTACACACTATGTATGACATCACAACCCTGTGTGTTGATTACACCATACTCAGCATATGTATGACATCATTTGCACTACAGAAGACATCACATGCACTCTATCACACCAAGCCACAATCTTTATGACTTCACACCCACTTCAGCCATGACATCACACCCCCTGTACCACACATCGCACCAACTGTATTTTTGTCATCACACCCTCTCCACTGAATTCACACCCACTTTTGTATGATATCAAACCCACTATATCTGTGACATCATACGCACTATATATAACATCATATCCACTTCTTATGTTATCCCACTATTCTACTTATGACAGCACATCCTTGACATATGAAACCACATCCAGTATGGATTTCAAAATATAACTATCCCTGTGACATCACAGTCACTACTCTGTATCGTCACAACCACTCTATTGAGAGCATCACACCCACTATTTGTATGACATCACACTCGGCATAGAAATAGGATCTTTTGCACTATAGAAGACATTACATCCTCACTTTATGAAACCAAAGCACCATTTTTTTGACATAACACCCACTATATTTTACATTGTATCGACGCTATTTCTGTCACCATATCCACTCTATTGATGATATCACACCAAATCTATTTATGAGATCTCATCCTCTATATATGTTGACATCATATCCATTGAATACAACAACATATTCACTATATTTTTTTCCATCACAGCCACTGTACCTGTGTCTCTAGCCCACTCTTTCAATGATATCACACCCTTTGTATATATGACACTGCACACTCTATATGTTTAACATCAGATACCCTATATAAGGTATCACATCCATCATTTATGACATCATGCCACATTATTTATGACATCACATTCACTGTATTCATGTCATCACTCCCACAATATCTAACACTGCATCCACAGTATCTGTGGCCTCACAATCCCTCTACGTATGATCTCTGAACAACTGTATGTATATCATCACACACATTTTATATTTGACATATTATACACCATACATAACCTCACATTCACTCTTTGAGTTCACACCATTGTAGTAACCACATTACATCCACTGCCATTCATGACATCACACACACTATATACGACATCACACACATGACAACACAAAGTTATATCTGCCATCTCACACTCTATATCTGACACTACATCCACTGTATCTGTGTCATCAAACCGAGTGTATCAATTGTATTACACCCACTCGCTGTATGACATTACACACTATATGTATGATATCACATTCAGTGTGCATGACATCACATGAACACTTTATGACATCACACCCATATAGGTATGACATCTCATGCAGTATATTTATGACATCATATCCAGTATATATGATATCACCCATAATGTTTCATGAAAACAAAATGACTCTACCTGGCATCTCACCCACTGTATTTGACATCACAGCCACTTATCTGTGTGGTCACACCTGCTCTATCAATGCCTTCACAACAATTATGGAAGTCTTCTCACTTGGCACACTTATGACGTCATACACACCCTACATCACATCAAATTCAGACTTTATGACATCAATCGTCAGTATTTAGGACATCACAAACACTGCATTCATGACATCAGATCTCCTATCTTTGACATCACATCCATGGTTTATGACATCTCATCCCCTATACATGTGACATCACAGCCAGTATATCGGTAGCATAACCCCCACAAAATTTGTGAATACATATCAACTATATTGACAAGAAATACACTGTTTTAAGACAATAGAACCACTCTATATGACATCACACTCTTCATCTCTGAGTCTGTGTGATCACAGCCACTGTATCGATGATATAACCCACACCCTATTTATGATATCATATCTACTGTATATATATATGGCACAATATGCACTGTATATGACATCTCTCCCACGATTTATGACATCGCAACACTCTACTCATGACATCAAAGCTATTATATCTCACTTCACACCAATTATATTTGACAACAAATCCACTGTGTCTGTGTCATCAGTACCAGATTATCAATCATACAACCCCCATTTTATTTATGATAACACAGCCACAATATGTATGACATCATGTGAACTACATATGACATCGCATCCACTCTTTATGATATCAAGCCATGCTATGACATCACACCCACTTTATTTATGTTATCACACCCAGGATACAGGTCATCACATCCACTGTAGATGGACCATTATTATAGTGTACTGATTATACCACACCTACTATATGTATGAATTGAAACCCACTATATGTATAACATAACAGGAATTCTATATGACATCATACTCACTCTTTATGACATAACTATACTGTATTCATGACAGCACACCCACTCTTTATGACATCACATACGCTATACTTGGGACATCACAGCCACTGTATATATGACAAGACACCTCCTATGTTTATGACATCATGCTCAGTATGTATGACATCTCACATGGTGTATGAATGACAATACAACCACGGTATCTGACAACAAATTCACAGTATCTGTGTAATCACACCCACTTGATTGATTATATCAAACCCTGTGAATATATGCAATCACACCCACTGCATGTAGGACGCCATAGGCACTATTTCTGACATAACATCCTCTCTTGAACACCTCATACCATTGTGTGTCATGGGACACACTATGTTTATGACATCATATCCACCATATATGATGTCACACACACTGTGTGTATGAAAACCCAAGCTTTATATTTGATTTGAAACCCATTCTATCTTCCAACATATCCACTGTATATGTCCACCCACCCACTCTGTCGAAGGCATCACACCAACTATGTAAGATATCACAGGTGTCATATGTATGACATCATTTGCACTGTACATGACACCTATCCACCCTGTAAGACAACCACCCTTAGTCCTTATGACATCACAAGCCCTTTATTGATGACATCACATGCCCTATATATGACATGTCATCTACTGTTTATGATATCACATTCACTATATGTCTGACATCCCACAATGCCTGTATCTCTCACATCACACACTCTATGTTTATGACATATCCACTTTATATGGCATCACACACAGTGTTACCACAACACAACAATTGTGTAACTTCACAGTCACTATGTCTGACATCACACCCACAGTATCTGTGTCATCACATCCATTGGATCAATTTTATCAAACGAAGTGTATGTATGACATCACAACAACTATGTGTATGACATCGTATGCACTACATGTGACATCACATCCACAATTTAGGACATCACATGACTTTATGTATGACATCAGAACCACTCCATCTGACCTCACTTCCACTGTATCTCTCTCATCACACCCACCCTATCGATGATATCACAGCCTATATACGTATGACCTCACACCCAGTATATCTGTGAGATCACATCCACTATATTTATGACATAATATCCACTAAGTATGACATCACAAAACTTTGTGTTGATGATGCAACACTTGGCATACGTATGACATCCTTTGCACTGCAGATGACAACGCACCCAGCACCCACTCTATCACACCAAACCACAGTATTTATGATGTCACATCCACTTAAGGCATGAAAACACATCCCCTGTATTAGACATCGCACCCACTGTATCTATGTCACCAGACCGTCTCCATTGACATCTCACACACTTTTCTATGACATCACAACCACCTTCTGTGTGACTTCTTATGAACTACATATAACATCACACCCAATTCTTATGTCATCACAATACTCTACTTATGACATCACAGCCTCTATATATGAAACCACATCCAGTATGAGGGCAAAATATACACTTAAAAAGTGACATCACTGCCACTATCTCTGTCATCACTCCCACTGTATAGACAACATTACACCCACTCTTTTTATGACATCACACTCGCCATATGTATGGCACCGTTTGCACTATACAAGAAATCACATCCTCACTTTTTGACCTCAAACCACCATTTTGAGGACATCACACCCACTATATTAGACATCATGTCCACTGTATCTGTGACATCACAACAACTCTATCGATGATATCACAGCCACTATATGAATGATATCACATCCAGTATATGTGAGACATTCTGTCCACTATATTTATGACATCATACCAACTGTGTATGAGATCACAACCCTGTGTGTTGATTACACCACACTCAGCATAACTATGACATCATTTGCGCTACAGAAGACATCACATCCTCTCTATCACACCAAGCACAATCTTTATGACTTCACATCCACTTCAGGCATGACATCAGACCCCCTGTATCAGACATCGACCAACTGTATCTTTGTCATCACACCCTCTCCACTGATATCACAGCCACTTTTGTATGACATCACACCCACTATATCTGTGACATCATATGCTCTGTATATAACATCATATCCACTTCTTATGTCATCACACTATTCTACTTATGACAGCACAACCTTGACATATGAAAGCACATCCAGTATGCAGTTCAAAATATACACTATTCCTGTGACATCACAATAACTAGTCTCTGTCATCACACCCACTGTATTCAAAGCATCACACTCACTCTTTGTATGACATCACACTTGGCATAGATATAGCATCTTTTGCACTATAGAAGACATTACATCCTCACTTTATGAAATCAAAGCACCATATTATTGACATAACACCCACTATATTTTACATCGTATTGACCCTATTTCTGTCACCACATCTACTCTATTGATGATATCACACCAAATCTATTTATGAGATCTCATCCTCTATATATGTCGACATCATATCCATTGTATGCAACAACATATTCACTATATTTTTTCCATCACAGCCACTGTACCTGTGTCTCACACCCACACTTTCCATGATATCAAACCCTTTGTATATATGACATTGCACACACTATATGTTTAATATCAGTTACACTATATAAGGTATCACATCCAGCATTTATGACATCACGCACATTATTTATGATATAACATGCACTGTATATATGTCATCACTCCCACGGTATCTGAAACGGCATACACAGTATCTGGGTCTTCACAAACCCTCTACATATGATCTCTGAAAAACTGTATGTATGACATCACATCCACTTATATATTACATTTTATGTACCATACATATGTGACCATACATAACGTCACATCCACTCTTTGAGTTCACACCATTGTAGTTACCACATTACATCCATTGCATTCATGACATCACACACACTATATGTGACATCACACACATGACAACACAAAAGTTATATCTGCCTTCTCACCCTCTATATCTGACACTACATCCACTGTTTCTGTGTCATCAAACCCAGTATATAAATTGTATTACACCAACTCGCTGTATGACATTACACCCTATATGTATGACATCACATTCAGTATGCATGATGTCACATGAACACTTTATGACATTACACCCATATAGGTATGACATCAGATGCAGTATATTTATGACATCATATCCAGTATTTATGGTATCACCCATACTGTTTCATGAAAACAAAACGACTATGCCTGGCATCTCACTCACTGTATTTGACATCACAGCCACTCATCTGTGTGGTCACACCTGCTCTATCAATGCCTTCACAACAATTATGGAAGTCTTCACACTTGTCACACGTATGACATCATACACACCCTACATAACATCAAATTCAGACTTTGTGATATAAATCGTCAGTATTTAGGACATCACAAAAACTACATTCATGACATCAGATCTCCTATATATGACATCATATTCACAGTTTATGACATCTCATCCCCTATACATGTGACATCACAGCCACTATATGGGTAACATAACACCCAATATGTTTGTGAATATCAACTATATTTAACACGAAACACACTGTGTTAAGACAATAGAACCACTCTATATGACATCACACTCTTCATGTCTGTGTCTGTGTGATCACACCCACTGTATTGATGATATAACACACACTCTATTTATGACATCACATCTACGGTATATATGGCAAAATATGCACTGTATATGACATCTCACCCACGATATATGACATCGCAAACCTCTACTCATGATATCAAAGATATTATATCTCACCTCACACCAATTATATCTGACAGCACATCCACTGTATCTCTGTCATCACTCCCAGATTATCTATCATACAACCCCCATTGTATGTATGATAACACAGCCACAATATGTATGACCTTATATGAACTACATATGATATCACATCCACTCTTTATGATATCACTCCATGCTATGACATCACACCCACTGTATTTATGTCATCACACCAAGGATACCTGTCATCGCATCCACTGTAGCTGGACCATTATTTATAGTGTACTGTTTATACCACAAGTACTATATGTATGACATGAAACCCACTATATGTATGACATCACAGGAATTCTATATGACATCACACTCACTCTTTATGACATAACAATACTGTATTCATGACATCACATCCATTCTATTCATGACAGCACACTCACTCTATATGACATCACATACTCTATACTTGCGACATCACAGCCAATGTATGTATGACAAGACACCTCCTATGTTTATGACATCATACTAAGTATGTATGATATCTCACATGGTTTATGAATGACAGTACAACCATGGTATCTGACAACACACTCAGAGTATCTGTGTAATCACACCCACTTGATGGATGATATCATACCCTCTGTATATATGCAGTCACACCCACTGCATGTAGGACACCATAGGCACTATTTCTGACATCACATCCTTTCTTGAAGACCTCATACCATTGTTTGAATGTCATGGGACACACTATGTTTATGACATCATATCCACCATATATGATGTCACACACACTGTGTGTATGACAACCCAAGCTCTATATGTGATTTGAAACCCATTCTATCTTCCATCACATCCACTGTATATGTCAACACACCCACTCTTTCGAAGCCTTCACACCAACTATGTAAGATATAACAGGTGGCATATGTATGCCCTCATTTGCGCTATACATATCTACATATCCACACTTTAAGACAACAACCCTTAGTATTTATGACATCACATGCCCTTTATTGATGACATCACATGCACTATATATGACATGTCATCTACTGTGTATGATATCACATTCAGTATATGTGTGACATCACACAATGCCTGTATCTCTGACATCACACACCCTATATTTATGACATATCCGCTTTATATGGCATCACACACAGTGTTACCACAACACAACAATTGTGTAACTTCACAGCCACTATGTCTGACATCACTCCCACAGTATGTGTGTCATCATACCTATTGGATCAATTTTATCAAACCAAGTGTATGTATGACATAACAGCCTCTATGTATGACATTGTATGCACTACACGTGACATCACATCCACAATTTAGGACATCACATCACTTTATGTAGGACATCAGGTCCACTCTATCTGACCTCACTTCCACTGTATCTCTGTCAACACACCCACCCTATCGATATCACATCCACTCTATGTATGACCTCACACCCAGTATATCTGTGACATCACATCCACTATATTTATGACATAATATCCACTAAGTATGACATCACAGCACTCTGTGTTGATGATGCAACACTTGGCATATGTATGACATCCTTTGCACTGCAGATGACAACGCACCCACTCTATCACACCAAACCACAGTATTTATGATATCACATCCACTTAAGCCATGAAAACACAGCCCCTGTATTAGACATCGCACCCACTGTTTCTATGTCATCAGAACATGACCGTTGACATCTCACACACTTTTGTATGACATCACAAACACCTCTGTGTGAGATAATATGAACTATATATAATATCACACCCAATCCTTATGTCATCACACTACTCTACTTATGACATCACAGCCTCTATATATGAAACCACATCCAGTATGAGGACAACATATACACTTAACATGTGACATCACTGCCACTATCTCTGTCATCATTCCCACTGTATAGACAACATCACACCCAGTCTTTTTATGACATCACACTCGCCATATGTGAGGCATCGTTTGCACTATACAAGAAATCACATCCTCACTTTTTGACCTCAAACCACCATTTTGAGGACATCACCCCCAATATATTAAACATTGTGTCCACTGTATGTGTGACATCACACGAACTCTATCGATGATATCACAGCCACTATATGTATGATATCACTTCCAGTATATGTGAGACATTTTTTCCACTATATTTATGGCATCTTACACACTATGTATGACATCACAACCCTGTGTGTTGATTACACCATACTCAGCATATGTATGACATCATTTGCACTACAGAAGACATCACATGCACTCTATCACACCAAGCCACAATCTTTATGACTTCACACCCACTTCAGCCATGACATCACACCCCCTGTACCACACATCGCACCAACTGTATTTTTGTCATCACACCCTCTCCACTGAATTCACACCCACTTTTGTATGATATCAAACCCACTATATCTGTGACATCATACGCACTATATATAACATCATATCCACTTCTTATGTTATCCCACTATTCTACTTATGACAGCACATCCTTGACATATGAAACCACATCCAGTATGGATTTCAAAATATAACTATCCCTGTGACATCACAGTCACTACTCTGTATCGTCACAACCACTCTATTGAGAGCATCACACCCACTATTTGTATGACATCACACTCGGCATAGAAATAGGATCTTTTGCACTATAGAAGACATTACATCCTCACTTTATGAAACCAAAGCACCATTTTTTTGACATAACACCCACTATATTTTACATTGTATCGACGCTATTTCTGTCACCATATCCACTCTATTGATGATATCACACCAAATCTATTTATGAGATCTCATCCTCTATATATGTTGACATCATATCCATTGAATACAACAACATATTCACTATATTTTTTTCCATCACAGCCACTGTACCTGTGTCTCTAGCCCACTCTTTCAATGATATCACACCCTTTGTATATATGACACTGCACACTCTATATGTTTAACATCAGATACCCTATATAAGGTATCACATCCATCATTTATGACATCATGCCACATTATTTATGACATCACATTCACTGTATTCATGTCATCACTCCCACAATATCTAACACTGCATCCACAGTATCTGTGGCCTCACAATCCCTCTACGTATGATCTCTGAACAACTGTATGTATATCATCACACACATTTTATATTTGACATATTATACACCATACATAACCTCACATTCACTCTTTGAGTTCACACCATTGTAGTAACCACATTACATCCACTGCCATTCATGACATCAC
The DNA here is from genome assembly GCA_020226075.1 of Hydropotes inermis. NCBI lineage: Eukaryota > Metazoa > Chordata > Mammalia > Artiodactyla > Cervidae > Hydropotes > Hydropotes inermis. Next base: position 808,746 of record CM035286.1, on the reverse strand, counting down.
ACACACTATATACGACATCACACACATGACAACACAAAGTTATATCTGCCATCTCACACTCTATATCTGACACTACATCCACTGTATCTGTGTCATCAAACCGAGTGTATCAATTGTATTACACCCACTCGCTGTATGACATTACACACTATATGTATGATATCACATTCAGTGTGCATGACATCACATGAACACTTTATGACATCACACCCATATAGGTATGACATCTCATGCAGTATATTTATGACATCATATCCAGTATATATGATATCACCCATAATGTTTCATGAAAACAAAATGACTCTACCTGGCATCTCACCCACTGTATTTGACATCACAGCCACTTATCTGTGTGGTCACACCTGCTCTATCAATGCCTTCACAACAATTATGGAAGTCTTCTCACTTGGCACACTTATGACGTCATACACACCCTACATCACATCAAATTCAGACTTTATGACATCAATCGTCAGTATTTAGGACATCACAAACACTGCATTCATGACATCAGATCTCCTATCTTTGACATCACATCCATGGTTTATGACATCTCATCCCCTATACATGTGACATCACAGCCAGTATATCGGTAGCATAACCCCCACAAAATTTGTGAATACATATCAACTATATTGACAAGAAATACACTGTTTTAAGACAATAGAACCACTCTATATGACATCACACTCTTCATCTCTGAGTCTGTGTGATCACAGCCACTGTATCGATGATATAACCCACACCCTATTTATGATATCATATCTACTGTATATATATATGGCACAATATGCACTGTATATGACATCTCTCCCACGATTTATGACATCGCAACACTCTACTCATGACATCAAAGCTATTATATCTCACTTCACACCAATTATATTTGACAACAAATCCACTGTGTCTGTGTCATCAGTACCAGATTATCAATCATACAACCCCCATTTTATTTATGATAACACAGCCACAATATGTATGACATCATGTGAACTACATATGACATCGCATCCACTCTTTATGATATCAAGCCATGCTATGACATCACACCCACTTTATTTATGTTATCACACCCAGGATACAGGTCATCACATCCACTGTAGATGGACCATTATTATAGTGTACTGATTATACCACACCTACTATATGTATGAATTGAAACCCACTATATGTATAACATAACAGGAATTCTATATGACATCATACTCACTCTTTATGACATAACTATACTGTATTCATGACAGCACACCCACTCTTTATGACATCACATACGCTATACTTGGGACATCACAGCCACTGTATATATGACAAGACACCTCCTATGTTTATGACATCATGCTCAGTATGTATGACATCTCACATGGTGTATGAATGACAATACAACCACGGTATCTGACAACAAATTCACAGTATCTGTGTAATCACACCCACTTGATTGATTATATCAAACCCTGTGAATATATGCAATCACACCCACTGCATGTAGGACGCCATAGGCACTATTTCTGACATAACATCCTCTCTTGAACACCTCATACCATTGTGTGTCATGGGACACACTATGTTTATGACATCATATCCACCATATATGATGTCACACACACTGTGTGTATGAAAACCCAAGCTTTATATTTGATTTGAAACCCATTCTATCTTCCAACATATCCACTGTATATGTCCACCCACCCACTCTGTCGAAGGCATCACACCAACTATGTAAGATATCACAGGTGTCATATGTATGACATCATTTGCACTGTACATGACACCTATCCACCCTGTAAGACAACCACCCTTAGTCCTTATGACATCACAAGCCCTTTATTGATGACATCACATGCCCTATATATGACATGTCATCTACTGTTTATGATATCACATTCACTATATGTCTGACATCCCACAATGCCTGTATCTCTCACATCACACACTCTATGTTTATGACATATCCACTTTATATGGCATCACACACAGTGTTACCACAACACAACAATTGTGTAACTTCACAGTCACTATGTCTGACATCACACCCACAGTATCTGTGTCATCACATCCATTGGATCAATTTTATCAAACGAAGTGTATGTATGACATCACAACAACTATGTGTATGACATCGTATGCACTACATGTGACATCACATCCACAATTTAGGACATCACATGACTTTATGTATGACATCAGAACCACTCCATCTGACCTCACTTCCACTGTATCTCTCTCATCACACCCACCCTATCGATGATATCACAGCCTATATACGTATGACCTCACACCCAGTATATCTGTGAGATCACATCCACTATATTTATGACATAATATCCACTAAGTATGACATCACAAAACTTTGTGTTGATGATGCAACACTTGGCATACGTATGACATCCTTTGCACTGCAGATGACAACGCACCCAGCACCCACTCTATCACACCAAACCACAGTATTTATGATGTCACATCCACTTAAGGCATGAAAACACATCCCCTGTATTAGACATCGCACCCACTGTATCTATGTCACCAGACCGTCTCCATTGACATCTCACACACTTTTCTATGACATCACAACCACCTTCTGTGTGACTTCTTATGAACTACATATAACATCACACCCAATTCTTATGTCATCACAATACTCTACTTATGACATCACAGCCTCTATATATGAAACCACATCCAGTATGAGGGCAAAATATACACTTAAAAAGTGACATCACTGCCACTATCTCTGTCATCACTCCCACTGTATAGACAACATTACACCCACTCTTTTTATGACATCACACTCGCCATATGTATGGCACCGTTTGCACTATACAAGAAATCACATCCTCACTTTTTGACCTCAAACCACCATTTTGAGGACATCACACCCACTATATTAGACATCATGTCCACTGTATCTGTGACATCACA
>CM035286.1:763076-805330 GCA_020226075.1 Hydropotes inermis | reverse complement strand
CACACCAAACTAGAATATTTATGATGTCACATCCACTTCAGGCAGGACAACACAGGCCCTGTATCAGACATTGCACCCACTGTATCTATGTCATCACACCATCTCAACTGACATCTCAACAACATTTGTGTGACATCACAACCAAGTTCTGGTGACATCATATGAACTATATATAACATCACACCCGATATATAACATCATACCCGATCCTTTTGTCATCACAGTACTCTACTTATAACATGCCAGCCTCTATATATGAAACCACATCCAGTATGATGGCAATATATACACTTAAAATGTGACATCACAGGCACTATCTCTGTCATCACACCCACTGTATCAGACATCGCACAAACTGTATCTTTCTCATCACAAACTCTCCACTGATATCACAAACACTTTTGTATGACATCACACCCACTATATCTGTGACATCATAAGCACTATATATAATATCATATCCACGGCTTATGTCATCACACTACTGTACTTAGGACAGCACAAACTTGACGTATGAAACCACAGCCAGTATGCAGTTCAAAATATACACTATCCATGTGACATCACAGTCACTAATCTGTGTCATCACCACCACTGTATTGACAGCATCACACCCACACTTTGTATGACATCACACTCGGCATAGGTATAGCATCATTTTCACTATAGAAGATATTACATCCTCACTTTATGAAATCAAACCACCATTTTTATGACATCACACCCACTATATTTGAAATCGTATTGACGCTATTTCTGTCACCACATCCACTCTATTGATGATATCACACCAAATCTATTTATGAGATCTAATCCTCTATATATGTCGACATCATATCCTTTGTGTTGTATACAACAACCTATTCACTATGTTTCTACCATCACAGCAACTGTACCTGTGTCTCACACCCACACTTTCCATGATATCACAACCTTTGTATATATGACATTGCACCCAATATATGTTTAACTTCAGATATACTATATAAGTTTTCACATCCACAGTTTATGACATCAAGCCACATTATTTATGATATCACATGCCCTGTCTTCATGTCCTCACTCCCCCGATATCTAACACTGTATCCGCAGAATCTGTGTCCTCACAACCCCTCTAAGTATGATCTCTGAACAACTGTATGCATGACATCACACCCACTTTATATATGACATCTTATTCACCATACATATCGTCATATCCACTCTTTGAGTTCACACCATTGTAGTAACCACATTACATCCACTGCATTCATGATATCACACACACTATTTATGGTATCACACACATGACAACACAAAAGTTCTACCTGCCATCTCACCCTCTATATTTGACACTACATCCAATGTATCTGTGTCATCAAACCCAGTGTATCAATTGTATTTTACCCACTCTCTGTATAACATTACAAACTATATGTATGACATCACATTCAGTATGCATGACATCACATGAACACTTTATGACATCACACCTGTATAGTTAGAACATCTCATCAAGTTTATTTATGACATCATATCCAATATATATGATCTCACCCATACTGTTTCATGAAAACAAAACGACTATATCTGGCATCTCACCCGCTGTATTTGACATCACATCCACTGCGTCTGTGTGGTCACACCCGCTCTATCAATGCCTTCACAAGAATTATGGAAGTATTCACACTTGGCACACGTATGACATCATCCTAAACCTATATCACACCAAATTCAGACTTTATGACATCAATCGTCAGTATTTAAGACATCACAAACATTGTATTCATGACATCAGATCTCCGATATATGACATCATATCCATGTTTTATGAAATCTCTTCCCCTATACCTGTGACATAACTGCCATTATATCGGTAACATAACACCCACTATCTTTGTGAATACATATCAACTATATTTGACATGAAACACACTGTGGTAAGACAATACAACCACTAAATATGACATCACAATCTTCATGTCTGTGTCTGTGTGATCACACCCACTGTACTGATGATATAACATACACTGTACTTATGATATCACATCTACTGTATATATGGCACAATATGCAATGTATATGACACCTCAACCACGATTTATGACATTACAACACTCTACTAATGATATCGAAGCTATTATATCTCACATCACGCCAATTATATCTGACAACACATCCACTGTATCTCTGTCATAACACCCAGATTATTGATCATAAACCCTCCACTCTATATGTGAAAACACAGTCACAATATGTATAACATCATATGAACTACATATGACATCACATCCACTCTTTATGATATCACACCATGCTATGACATCACACCCCCTGTATTCATGTCATCACAACCAGGATACCTGTCATTGCATCTTCTGTAGCTCGACCACTACTTATAGTGTACTGATTATCGCACACCTGCTCTATATGTGACATGAAACCCACTATATGCATGACATCCCAGGAATTCTATATGACATCACACTCACTCTTTATGACATAACAATACTGTATTCATGATGTCACATTCACTCTATTCATGACAGCACACCCACTCTATATGACATCACATACTCTATACTTGCCAAATCAGAGCTACTGTATGTATGACAAGACACCCTCTATGTTTATGGCACCTTACTCTGTATATATGACATCTCACATTGTGTATGAATGACAATACAGCCACGGTATCCAACATCACACTCACAGTACCTGTGTAATCACACTCACGTGATTGATGATATCACACACTTTGTAGGTATGAAATCATACCCACTGCATGTAGGACAACATAGGCACTGTTTATCACATCACATCCTCTCCTGATGACATCATACCATTGTTTATATGTCACGGCACCCACTATGTTTATGACATCATATCCAATATATATGATGTCACTCACACTGTGTATATAACAACACAAGCTCTATATTTCACTTGAAACCCATTCTATCTGCCATCACATCTACTGTATATGTCATCACAGCCACTCTTTCGAAGACATCATAACAAGTATGTAAGGCATCACAGGGGGCAAAAGTATGCCATCATGTGCACTATACATGCCACCATATCCAGCCATTAATACAACAACCCTTAGTAATTATGACATCACATGCCCTTTCTTGATGACATCACTTGCACTATATATGACATGGCAACTAGTGTGTATGATATCACATTCAGTATATGCTTGACATCACACAATGCCTGTATCTCTGACATCATACACTCTGTGTTTATGACATATTCACTTTATATGTCATCACACAATGTGTTGTGACCACACAAAAATTGTGTAACTTCACAGCCACTATGTCTGTCTTCACATCCACTGTATCTGTATCATCACACCCAGTGGATCAATTTTATCAAAAGCAGTGTATATATGACTTCATAGCCACTATGTGTATGACATCATATGCAGTACATATGACATCACATGCACAATTTAGGATGTCACATCACTTTATGTATGATATCACGTCCACTCTGTCTGACCTCAATGTCATTGCATCTCTGTCATCACACCAACCCTATCGATGATATCACAGCCACTATATGTATAACCTCATATCCAGTATATATGTGACATCATATCCACTATATTTATGACATAATATCCACTAACTATATGACATCACAATCCTCATTGTTGATGATGCAACACTCTGCATATGTATGACATGCTTTGCACTGCAAATGACAACACAACCACTCTATCACATCAAACTAGAGTATTTATGATGTCACATCCACTTCAGGAAGGACAACACAGCCCCTGTATCAGACATTGCACCCACTGTATCTATGTCATCACAAAGACTCCACTAACATCTCAACAACATTTGTGTGACATCACGCCCAAGTTCTGTGTGACATCATAGGAAATATATATAATATCACACCCGATATATAACATCATACCCAATCCTTATGTCATCACACTGCTCTACTTATAACATCACAGCCTCTATATATGAAACCACATCCAGTAGGATGGCAATATATACACTTAACATGTGACATCACAGTTACTATCACTGTCATCACACCCAGTGTATCAGACATCACACCATCTGTATCTTTCTCATCACAACCTCTCCACTGATATCACACCCACTTTTGTATGACATCACACCCACTATATCTGTGACATCATAAGCACTATATATAACATCATATCCACTGCTTATGTGATCACACTACTCTACTTAGGATAGCACAAACTTGACATATGAAACCACAACCAGTATGCAGTTCAAAATATCCACTATGCATGTGACATCACAGTCTCTAGTCTGTGTCATCACACCCACTGTATTGAGAGCATCACACCCACACTTTGTATGACATCACACTCGGCATAGGTATAGCATCATTTCCACTATAGAAGACATTCCGTCCTCACTTTATGAAATCAAATCACCATTTTTATGACATCACACCCACTATATTTGACATCGTATCAATGCTATTTCTGTCACCACATCCACTCTATTGATGATATCACACCAAATCTATTTATGAGATCTAATCCTCTATATATGTTGATATCATATCCTTTGTATTGTATACAACAACCTATTCACTATGTTTCTACCATCACAGCAACTGTACCTGTGTCTCACACCCACACTTTCCATGATATCACACCTTTTGTATTCATGACATTGCACCCAATATATGTTTAACATCAGATACACTATATAAGGTTTCACATCCACAGTTTATGACATCACGCCACATTACTTATGACATCACATGCACTGTCTTCATGTCCTCACTCCCCCGATATCTAACACTGCATCCACAGTATCTGTGTCCTCACAACCCGTCTAAGTATGATCTCTGAACAACTGTATGTATGACATCACTCCCACTTTATATATGACATATATGCACCACACATATCGTCATATCCACTCTTTGAATTCACACCATTGTAGTAACCACATTACATCCACTGCATTCATGATATCACACAGACTATTTATGATATCACACACATGACAACACAAAAGTTCTACCTGCCATCTCACCCTCTATATTTGACACTACATCCAATGTATCTGTGTCATCAAACCCTATGTATCACTTGTATTTTACCCACTCTCTCTATGATATTACACACTATATGTATGACATCACATTCAGTATGCATGACATCACATGAACACTTTATGACATCACACCCGTATAGTTATAACATAACATCAATTATATTTATGACATCATATCCAATATATATGATCTCACCCATACTTTTTCATGAAAACAAAACGATTATACCTGGCATCTCACCCGCTGTATTTGACATCACATCCCCTGCGTCTGTGTGGTCACACCCGCTCTATCAATGCCTTCACAAGAATTATGGAAGTATTCACACTTGGAAGACTTATGACATCATCCACACCCTACATCACAACAAATTCAGACTTTATGACATCAATCGTCAGTATTTAGGACATCACAAACTTTGCATTCATGACATCAGATCTCCGATACATGACATCATGTCCATGGTTGATGACATCTCATCCCCTATACCTGTGACATAACTTCCATTATATCGGTAACATAACACCTACTATGTTTGTGAATAGATATAAACTATATTTGACATGAAACACACTGTGGTAAGACAATACAACCACTATATATGACATCACACTCTTCATGTCTGTGTCAGTGTGATCAAGCCCGCTGTATTGATGATGTAACATACACTCTACTTATGACATCACATCTACTGTATATATGGCACAATATGCACTGTATACGACATCTCAACCACCGCTTATGACATCACAACACTCTACTAATGATATCAAAGCTATTATACCTCACATCACACCAATTATATCTGACAACATATCCACTGTATCTCTGTCATAACACACAGATTATCGATCATATAACCTCCATTGTGTATATGAAAACACAGCCACAATATGTATGACATCATATGAAATACATATGACATCACATCCACTCTTTATGATATCACACCACACTATGACATCACACCCCCTGTATTCATGTCATCACACTGAGGATACCTGTCATCGCATCCTCTGTAGCTCGACCATTACTTATAGTGTACTGATTATCCCACACCTACTATATATGTGCCGTGAAACCCACTATATGTATGACATGACAGGAAATCTATACGACATCACACTCACTCTTTATGACATAACAATACTGTATTCATGATGTCACATCCACTCTATTCATTACAGCACACCCACTCTATATGACATCACATACTCTATACTTGCCAAATCACAGCTACTATATATATGACAAGAAACCCTCTAGGTTTATGACATCCTACTCAGTATATATGACATCTCACATGGTGTATGAATGACAATACAACCACGGTATCCGACATCACACTTACAGTACCTGTGTAATCACACTCACGTGATTGAATGTATCACACACTTTGTATGTATGAAATCACACCCACTGCATGTAGGACAACATAGGCACTGTTTATGACATGACATCCTCTCTTGATGACATCATACCATTGTTTATATGTCATGGCACCCACTATGTTTATGACATCATATCCAATATATGTGATGTCACACACACTCTGTATATGACAACACAGGCTCTATATCAGACTTGAAACCCATTCTATCTGCCATCACATCTACTGTATATGTCATCACACCCACTCTTTCGAAGACATCGTACCGACTATGTAAGTCATCACAGGTGACCCATGTATGCTATCATGTGCACTTTACATGACACCATATCCAGCCATTAAGACAACAACCCTTAGTATTTATGACATCACATTCCCTTTCTTGATGACATCACTTGCACTATATATGACATGGCATCTAGTGTGTATGATATCACATTCACTATATGTGTGACATCACACAATGCCTGTATCTCTGACGTCATACACTCTATATTTATGACATATCCACTTTATATGGCATCACACAAAGTGTTGTGACCACACAACAATTGTGTAACTTCACAGCCATTATGTCTGTCATCACAACAACTGTATCTGTGTCATCACACCCAGTGGATCAATTTTATCAAAAGCAGTGTATGTATGACATCACAGCCACTATGTTTATGACATCATATGCAGTACATGTGACATCACATGAACAATTTAGGATGTCACATCACTTTATGTATGACATCAGGTCCACTCTATCTGACCTCAATTCCAATGCATCTCTCTCATCACATCAACCCTATTGATGATATCACAGCCTCTATATGTATGATCTCACACCCAGTATATCTGTGACATCATTTCCACTATATTTATGACATATCCACTAAGTATGACCTCACAACACTCTGTTCAGGACGCAACACTCGGCATATGTATGACATCCTTTGCACTGCAGATGCAACGCACCCACTCTATCACACCAAACCACAGTATTTGTGATGTCACATCCACTTAAGTCATGAAAACACAACCCCTGTATTAGACATCGCATGCACTGTATCTATGTCATCAGTCCGTCTCCATTGACATCTCACACACTTTTTTATGACATCACACCCACCTCTGTGTGACTTCATATGAACATTATATAAGATCACACCCAATCTTTATGTCATCACACTACTCTACTTATGACATCACATTCCCTATATATGAAACCACATCCAATATGAGGGCAAGTTATACACTTAACATGTGACATCACAGTCCCTATCTGGGTCATAACACCCACTCTATAGACAACATCACACCCACTCTTTTTATGACATCACACTCGCCATATGTGTGGCATCGTTTGCATTATACAAGACATCACATCCTCACTTTTTGATTCCAAACCACCATTTTGAGGACATCACACCCACTATGTTAGACATCATGTCCAATGTATCTGTGACATCACACCCTCTCTATCGATGATATCACGGCCACTATATATATGATATCACATCCAGTATATGTGAGACATTCAGTCCACTATATTTATGACATCGTTTCCACTATGTATAAGATCACAACCCTGTGTGTTGATTACACCACAGTCAGCATATGTATGACATCATTTGCGCTACAGAAGCCATCACATGCACTCTATCACACGAAGCCACAAACTTTATGACTTCACATCCACTTCACGCATGACATCATAGCCTGTATCAGACATTGCACCAACTGTATCTTTGTCATCACACCCTCTCCACTGATATCACACCCAATTTTGTATGACAACACACCCACTATATCTTTGACATCATACGCACTATATATAACATCATGTCCACTTCTTATGTCATCCCACTACGCTAATTATGACAGCACAACCTTGAAATATGAAACCACATCCAGTATGCAGTTCAAAATATACCCTATACCTGTGACATCACAGTAACTACTCTGTGTCCTCACACCCTCTGTATTGAGAGCATCACACCCACTCTTTTTATGACATCACACTTGGCATAGGTATAGCATCATTTGTACTGTAGGAGATATTACATCCTCACTTTACAAAAACCAAGCACCATTTTTATGACATCACACCCACAATATTTTACATCGTATCGACGCTAATTCTGTCACCACATCCACTCTATTGATGATATCACACCAAATATATTTATTAGATCTCATCCTCTATATATGTCGCCATCATATCCATTGTATACAACAACATATTCACTATATTTTTTCCATCACAGCCACATTACCTGTGTCTCATACCCACACTTTCCATGATATCACATTGCACACACTGTATGTTTAATATCAGATACTCTATATAAGGTATCACATCCACCATTTATGATATCACACCACATTATTTATGACATCACATGCACTGTATTCATGTCATCACTCCCACGATATCTAACACTGCATCCACAGTATCTGTGTCCTCACAATCCCTCTACGTATGATCTCTGAACAACTTTATTTATGACATCACACCCACTTTATATATGACATATTATGCACCATACATAATGTCACATTCACTCTTTGACTTCTCATCATTGTAGTAACCACATTACATCCACTGCATTCATGCCATCACACACAATATATACGACATGACACACATGACAACACAAAAGTTATATCTGCCATCTCACCATCTATAGCTGAAATTACATCCACTGTATCTGTGTCATCAAACCCAGTGTGTCAATTGTATTACACCCATTCACTGTATGACATCACAGACTATATGTATGATATCACATTTAGTATGCATGACTTCACACTAACACTTTATGCCACTAAACCCATATAGGTATGACATCACATGCAGTATATTTATGACATCATATCCAGTATATATGATATCACCCATAATGTTTCAAGAAAATAAAACGTCTATACATATCATCTCAACCACTGTATTTGACATCACAGCAAATGTATCTGTGTGGTCACACCCGCTCTATAAATGCCTTCAAAACAATTATGGAAGTCTTCACACTTGGCACAAGTATGATATCATACACACCTTGCATTACATCAAATTCAGACTTTATGACATCAATCGTCAATATTTAGGACATCACAGACACTGCATTCATGAAATCATATCTCCCATATATGACATCACATCCACAGTTTATGACATCTCATCCCCTATACCTGTGACATCACAGCGACTATATCAGTAACATAACACCCACTATGTTTGTGAATACATATGAACTATATTTGACTTGAAACACACTGTGTTAAGACAATAAAACCACTACATATGACATCACACTCTTCATGTCTGTGTCTGGTTGATCACACACACTGTATCAATGATATAACACACACTATTTATGACATCACATCTACTCTATATATGGCACAATATGCACTGTATATGACATCTCACCCACGATTTATGACATCGCAACACTCTACTCATGATATCAAAGATATTATATCTCACCTCACACCGATTATATCTGACAACACATCCACTGTATATCTGTCATCACTCCCAGATTATCGATCATACAACCCCCGTTGCATGTATGATAAAACAGCCACAATATGTCTGACATCTTATGAACTACATATGCATAACATCCACTCTTTATAATATCACTCCACGCTATGACATCACACCCAATGTATTTATGTCATCACACCCAGGATACCTGTCATCGCATCCACTGTAGCTGGACCATTACTTATAGTGTACTGATTATACCACACCTACTATATGTATGACATGAAACCCACTATATATATGACATCACAGGAATTCTATATCACACCACACTCACTCTTTATGACATAACAATACTGTATTCATGTTGTCACATCCACTCTTTTCATGAAAGCACACCCCCTCTATATGACATCACATACTCTATACTTGCGACATCACAGCCACTGTATGTATGACAAGACACCTCCTATGTTTATGATATCAAACTCAGTATATATGACATCTCACATGGTGTATGAATGACAAGACAACCACTGTATCCAACAACACACTCACAGTATCTGTGTAATCACACCCACTTGATTGATGATATCATACCCTGAGTATATATGAAATCAAACCCACTGCATGTAGGACACCATAGGCACTCTTTCTGACCTCACATCCTCTCTTGATGATCTCATACCATTGTTTGTATGTCATGACACACAGTATGTTTATGACATCATATCCACCAAACATGATGTCACACACACTGTGTGTATGACAACACAAGCTCTATATTTGATTTGAAACCCATTCTATCTTCCATCACATGCACTGTATATGTCATTACACCCACTCTGTCGAAGCCATCACACCAACTATGTAAGATATCACAGGTGGCATATGTATGCCATCATTTGCAGTATACATGACTCCATATCCACCCTTTAAGACAACAACCCTTAGTATTTATGACATCACATGCCCTTTATTGTTGACATCACATGCACTATATATGACATGTCATCTACTGTGTAGGATATCACATTCACTATATCTGTGACATCACACAATGCCTGTATCTCTGACATCAAACACTCTATGTTTATGACATATCCACTTTATATAGCATCACACGCAGTGTTATGACAACACAACAATTGTGTAACTTCACAGCCACTATGTCTGATATCACACCCACAGCGTCTGTGTCCTCACAACCATTGGATCAATTTTATCAAACCAAGTGTATGTATGACATCACAGCAACAATGTGTATAAGATTATATGCACTACCTGTGACATCACATCCACAATTTAGGACATCACATCACTTTATGTATGACATCAGGTCCACTCTATCTGACCTCACTTCCACTGTATCTCTGTCATCACACCCACCCTATCGATGATATCAGAACCACTATATGTATGTCCTCACACACAGTATATCTGCAACATCACATCCACTATATTTATGACATAATATCCACTAAGTATGACATCACAACACTCTGTGTTGATGACGCAGCACTCGGCATATGTATGACATCCTTTGCACTGCAGATGACAACGCACCCACTCTATCACACCAGACGACAGTATTTATGATGTCACATCCACTTGAGGAATGAAAACACAGCCCCTGTATTAGACATCGCATGCACTGTATCTATGTCATCAGACCGTCTCCATTGACATCTCACACACTTTTGTATGACATCACACCCACCTCTGTGAGACTTCATATGAACTATATATAGCATCACACCCAATCCTTATATCATTACACTACTCTGCTTATGACATCACATCCCCTATTTATGAAACCACATCCAGTATAAGGGCAGCATATACACTTAACATGTGACATCATAACCCCTATCTGAGTCATCACTCCCACTCAATAGACAACATCACACCCACTCTTTTTATGACATCACACTCGCCATATGTGTGGCATCGTTTGCATTATACAAGACATCACATCCTCACTTTTTGACCTCAAGCCACCATTTTGAGGACATCACACTCACTATATTAGACATTGTGTGCATTGTATCTGTGACATCACAGCATCTCTATCGATGATATCATGGCCACTATATGTATGATATCACATGCAGTATATGTGAGACATTCTGTCCACTATATTTATGATATCATTCCCACTATGTATGAGATCACAACCCTGTGTGTTGATTACACCACACTCGGCATATGTATGACATCGTTTGTGCTACAGAAGATGTCCAATCCACTCTACCAAACCAAGTCACAATCTTTATGACTTCACATCTACTTGTGGCATGACAACAAAGCCTGTATCAGACATTGCAACAACTGTATCTTTGTCATCACAACCTTTCCACTCATATCACACCCACTTTTTTATGACAACACATCCACTGTATCTGTGACATCATACGCACTATATATAACATCATGTCCACTTCTTATGTCATCCCACTATTCTAAATATGAGAGCACAAACTTGACATATGAAACCACATCTAGTATGCAGTTCAAAATATACCCTATCCCTGTGACATCACAGTCACTAGTCTGTGTCATCACACCCGCTGGATTGAGAGCATCACACCCAATCTTTGTATGACATCACACTCGGCTTAGGTATAGCATCGTTTGCACTATAGAAGACATTATATCCTCACTTTATGAAATTAAAGCATCATTTTTATGACATCATATCCACTATATTTTACATCCTATCGACCCTATTTCTGTCACAACATCTACTCTATTGATGATATCACACCAAATCTATTTGTGAGATCTCATCCTCTATATATGTCGACATCATATCCATTGTATACAACATATTCACTATATTTTTTCAATCACAGCCACTGTACCTGTGTCTCACACCCACACTTTCAATGATATCTCATCCTTTGTATACATGACATTGCACACACTATATGTTTAACATCAGATACTCTATATAATGTATCACATCCACCATTTATGATGTCACGCCACATTATTTATGACATCACATGCACTGTATTCATGTCATCACTCCCACGATATCTAACACTGAATCCACAGTATCTGTGTCCTCACAATCCCTCTACGTATGATCTCTGAACAACTGTATGTATGACATCACACCCACTTTATATATGACATATTATGCACCACAGATAACGTCACATTCACTCTTTCGGTTCACACCATTTTGGTAACCACATTACATCCACTGCATTCATGACATCACACACACTATATACGACATCACACACATGACAACACAAAAGTTATATCTGCCATCTCACCCTCTATAGCTGACATTACATCCACTGTATCTGTGTCATCAAACCCAGTGTATCAATTGTATTACACCCACTCACTGTATGACATCACACACTATATGTATGACATCACATTTAGTATGCATGACTTCACATTAACACTTTATGACACCACACCCATATAGGTATGACATCACATGCAGTATATTTAGGACATCATATCAATATATATGATATCACCCATACTGCTTCATGAAAACAAAACGACTCTACCTGGCATCTCACCCACTGTATTTGACATCACAGCCACTGCATCTGTGTGGTCACACCCGCTCTATCAATGCCTTCAAAACAATTATGGAAGTCTTCACACTTGCCACACGTATGACATCATACACACCCTACATCACATCTAATTCAGACTTTATGACATCAATCGTCAATATTTAGGACATCACAAACACTGCATTCATGACATCAGATCTCCTGTATATGACATCACATCCATGGTTTATGACATCTCATCCCCTATACCTCTGACATCCCAGCCACTATATCGGTAACATAACACCCACTATGTTTGTGAATACATATCAACTATATTTGACATGAAACACATTGTGTTAAGATAATACAACAACTAGATATGATGTCACATTCTTCATGTCTGTGTCTGGGTGATCACACCCACGCTATCGACAATATATCACACACTCTATTTATGACATCACATCTACTGTATATATGGCACAATATACACTGTATATGACATCTCACCCATGATTTATGACATCACAACACCCTACTCAAGGCATCAAATCTATTATATCTCACCTCACACCGATTATATCTGACAGCACATCAATTGTTTCTCTGTCATCACTCCCAGGTTATCGATCATACAAGCCCCATTATATGTATGATAACACAGCCACAATAAGTATGACATCATATGAACTACATATGACATCACATCCACTCTTTATGATATCACTCCACACTATGACATCACACCCAATGTATTTATGTCATCACACCCAGGATACCTGTCATCTCATCCTCTGTAGCTGGATTGTTACTTATAGTGTACTGATTATACCACACCTACTATATGTATGACATATATGTATGTTATGTCACACACTATGTTTATGACATCATATCCACCACACATGATGTCACACACACTGTGGGTATGACAACACAAGCTCTATATTTGATTTGAAACCCATTCTATTTTCCATCACATCCACCTTATATGTCATCACAGCACTCTGTCGAAACCATCACACCAAATATGTAAGATATCACAGGTGGCATATGTATGCCATCATTTGCACTATACATGACTGCATATCCACACTTTAAGACAACAACCCTTAGTATTTATGACATCACATGCCCTTTATTGATGACATCACATGCACTATATATGACATGTCATCTACTGTGTATGATATCACATTCACTATATGTGTGACATCACACAATGCCTGTATCTCTGACATCACACACTCTATGTTTATGATGTATCCACTTTATTTGGCATCACACACAGTGTTATGACAACACAACAATTGTGTAACTTCAGAGCCACTATTTCTGACTTCGCACCCACAGGATCGACATCACAGCCTCTATGTGTATGACATCATATGGACTAAATGTGACATCACATCCACAATTTAGGACATCACACCACTTTATGTATGAGATCAGGTCCACTCTGTCTGACCTCACTTCCTCTGTACCTCTGTCATCACACCCACCCTATCGATGAAATCACAGCCACTATATGGATGGTATCACAGGCAGTATATCTGTGACATCATATCCTCTATATTTATGATATAATATCCACTAAGTATGACATCAAAGCACTCTGTGTTGATGACAACACACTCGGCATATGTGTGACATACTTTGCACTGCAGATGATATCACATCCACTCTATCACACCAATCCACAGTATTTATGATGTCACATCCACTTCAGTCATGACATCACATCCCCTGTGTCAGACATTGCACCCACTCTATCTTTGTCATTACAACCTCTCCACTGAAATAACACCCACTTTTGAATGACATCACACCTACCTTCTGTGTGACATCATATGCACTATATATATGATATCACACCCAATTCTTCTATCATCACACTACTGTACTTATGATATCACAATGTCTATATAGCAAACCACATCCAGTATGTAGTGCAAGATATACAATATACATGAGACATCACAGCCACTATCTGTGTCCTCACGCCCACTGTATAGACAACATCACACCCAAACTTTCTATGATGTCACACTCAGCATATGTGTGGCATTGTTTGCCCTATACAAGACATCACATCCTCACTGTATGACCTCAAACCACCGTGTTTATGTCATCACGCCTACTATATTTGACATTGTGTCCACTGTATCTGTGTCATCACATCCACTGTATTGATGACATCACACCAAATCTGTTTCTGAGATCACATCCGCTATAATTCACGATATCATATCCATTGTATACGACATGACAACCACTGTATGACATCACAACCACTGCATTCATGACATCAGATTCCTTACATATGACATAAGCTCCATGGTTTATGTCATCTCGTCCCCTATATCTGTGACATCACAGACATTATGTTTGTGAATATATGTCAACTGTATTTATCTTCAAACACACAGTGCTAAGACAATACAACCACTATATCTGAAATCACAACCTCCATATGTGCATCTGTGTGATCACACACACTATATTGATGATATAACACACACTGTATTTATGAAATGGCACCTACTATATTTATGGCACAATATGCCCTGTATATGACATCTCACCCACGATTTATGACATCACAACATTCTATCCATTATATCAGTCTATTACATCTCATATCAAACTGATTATATCTGACAGCACATCCACTGTATCTTTGTCATCACACAAGATTTTCGATCATACAACCCCCATTTTATGTATGATAACACAGCCACAATTTGTATGACATCATATGAACTACATATGACATCACATCCACTCTTTATGTATCACACCACGCTGTGACATCACACCCACTGTATTTATGTAACCACACCAAGGACAGCTGTCATCGCATCCACCGTAGCTGGACCATTACTTATAGTGTACTGATTATACCACACCTACTATAGGTGTGACATCAAACCCACTCTATGTGTGACATCACAGGAATTCTACGTGACATCACACTCACTCTTTATGACATAAAAATAATGTATTCATGACATCGCATGCACTCTATTCCTGACAGCACACCAACTCTATATGACATCACATACACTATACTTGCAACATCAGAGCCACTGTATGTATGACAAGACACCTCCTATGTTTATGACATCATACTCACTGTATATGACATCTCACATGGCGTATGAATGACAATACAACCACGGTATCCGACATCACACTCACAGTATCTGTGTAATCACACCCACTTGATTGATGATATCACAAACTATGTATGTATGAAATCACTCCCACTGCATGTAGGACACAACAGGCACTATTTTTGACATCACATTCTCTCTTGATGACATCATACCATTGTTTGTATATCATGCCACCCACTATTTTTATGAGATCATATCCACTATATATGATGTCACACACAATGTGTGTATGACAACACAAGCTCTAGATCTGACTTGAAACCCATTCTATTGCCATCACATCTACTGTATATGTCATCACACCCACCCTGTAGAAGCCATCACACCAACTATGTAAGACATCACAGGTGGCATATGTATGCCATCATGTGCACTATACATGACCCCATATCCACCCTTTAAGACAACAGCCCTTAATATTTATGACATCACATGCCCTTTATTGATGACATCACATGCACTATATATGACATGTCATCTACTGTGTATGATATCACATTCACTATATGTGTGACATCACACTATGCCTGTATCTCTGACATCACACACTCTATGTTTCTGACATATTCACTTTATATGGCATCACATAAAATGTTATGACAACACAACCATTGTCTAACTTCACAGCCACTATGTCTGACATCACACCCACTGAATCTGTGTCATCACACCCATTGGATCAATTTTATCAAAGCCAGTGTATGTATGACATCACAGCCACTATGTGTTTGACCTTATATCCACTACATATGATATCACATCCAAAATTTAGGACATCTCACCACTATATGTATGACATCAGGTCCACTCTACCTGACCTCACTTCCACTGTATCTCTGTTATCTCATCCACTCTATTGATGATATCACAGCCACTATATGTATGACCTCACATCTAGTATATCTGTGACATCACATCAACTATATTTATGACATAATATCCACTAAGTATGACATCACAACACTGTGTGGATGACGCAACACTCGCCATATGTATGGCATCCTTTGCACTGCAGATGACCATGCGTCCACTCTATCACACCAAACCACAGTATTTATTATGTCCCATACACTTCAGGCAGGACAACACAGTCCCTGTATCAGACATCGCACCCACTGTATCTATGTCATCACACCATCTCCACTGAGATCACACCCACCTTCTGCGTGATATCATATGAACTATATTTAACATCACATCTTATCCTTATGTCATCACACTACTGTACTTATGGCATCACATCCTTTATATATGAAACCATTTCCAGAATGAGAGCAACATATACACTTAACACGTGACATTACATCCACTATCTGGGTCATCACACGCACTGTATAGACAACATCACACCTATTCTTTTTATGACATCACACTTGCCATATGTGTGACATCGTTTGCATTATACAAGACATCACATCCTCACTTTTTGCCCTCAATTCACCATTTTGAGGACATCACATCCACTATATTAGACATAGTGTCCACTGTATCTGTGTCATAACACCAACTCTATCAATGATATCACAGCCACTCTATGTATGATATCACATCCAGTATATGTGAGACATTCTGTCCACTATATTTATGACATCGTACCCACTGTGTAAGACAACACAACACTGTGAGTTGGTTACACCACACTCAGCATATGTATGCCATCATTTGCCCTACAGAAGATGTCACATCCACTCTATCAAAACAAGCCAAAATCTTTATGACTTCACATCCACTTAAGGCATGACATCACACCCCCTGTATCAGACATCGCACCAACTGTTTCTTTTTCATCACAACCTCTCCACTGATATCAAACCCACTTTTGTATGACATCACACCCACTATATGTGTGACATCATATGCACTATATATATCATCTTATACACTGCTTGTCATCACTCTACTGTACTTATGACAGCACAACCTTGACATATGAAACCACATCCAGTATGCAGTTCAAAATATACACTATCCATGTGACATCACAGTCACTAGTCTGTGTCATGACACCCACTGTATTGTGTCATCACACCCACACTTTGTATGACATCACACTCGGCATTGGTATAGCATCTTTTGCACTATAGAAGACATTACATCCTCACTTTATGAAATCAAACCACCATTTTTATGATATCACACCCACTATATTTGACATTGTATCGACACTATTTCTGTCACCATATCCACTATATTGATGATATCACACCAACTCTATTTATGAGATCTCATCCTCTATATATGTTGACATCATATCCATTGTATTCAACAACATATTCACTATATTTGTACCATCACAGCCACTGTACCTCTGTCTTACATCGACTCTTTCCATGATATCACACCCTTTTTATATATGACATCTCACCCACTATATTTGATACCACAGCCCCTGCATCTGCAGGGTCACACCTGTGCTATTGATGCCATCACAGAGCTAATGGAAGTCATCAAAACTGGCACACGTATGACATTATACACAGTGTATATCACATCTCATTCACACTTTATGACATCAATCCTCAATATTTATGACTTCATAAACACTGCACACATGACATAAGATCTCCTCTATATGACATCACATCCACTCTTTAGGACATCACACCACTTTATGTATGACATCAAGTCCACTGTATCTGACATCACGTCCACTGTATCTGTGTCATCACACCCACCCTATCGATTACATCACAGCCACTCTATGGATGGCATCACATCCAGTATATCTGTGACATCATATCGCCTATATTTATGAAATAATATCCACTAAGTATGACATCACAAGACTCTGTGTAGATGACACCACACTCAGCAAATGTGTGACATCCTTTGCACTGCAGATGACATTGCATACACTCTATCACACCAAACAACAGGATTTATGATGTCACATCCACTTCAGGCATGGCATCACACCCCTGTATCATATATTGCACCCACTGTATCTTTGTCATCACAACCTCTCCACTGATATCACACTCACTTTTGAATGAAATCACACCCACCTTCTGCGTGATATCATATGAACTATATTTAACATCACATCCAATCCTTATATCATCACACTACTGTACTTATGACATCACAACCTCTATATATGAAACCACATCCAGTATGTAGGGCAACATATACACTATACAAGAGACATCACAGCCATTATCTGTGTCCTCACACCCACTGTATACACAACATCACACCCACACCTTGTATGACATCAACCTTGCCATATGTGTTCCATCGTTTGCACTATAGAAGACATCACATCCTCACTTTATGACGTCAAACCACCGTGTTTATGTCATCACACCCACTATATTTGACATCGTGTCGACTGTATCTGTGTCATCACATCCACTTTATTGATGATATCACACCAACTGTATCTCTGAGATCACATCCGCTAAAATTCAAGACATCATATCCATTCTATACGACATGACAGCCACTGTATGACATCAGAACCACTGCATTCATGACATCAGATTCCCTACATATGACATCACCTCCAGGGTTTGTGACATCTCATCCCCTATACCTGTGACATAACAGACACTCTGTTTGTGAATACATGTCAACTATATTTAACATCAAAAACACGGTTCTAAGACAATACAACCACTATATCTGAAATCACAACTTCCATATGTGTATCTTTGTGATCACACACACTGTATCGATGTTATAACACACACTGTATTTACAAAATGGCACGTACTATATTTATGGCACAATATGCACTGTATATGGCATCTAACCCACGATTTATGACATCACAACACTCTATCCATTACATCAGTCTATTATATCTCATATCAAACTAATTATATCTGAAGGCACATCCAATGTATTTATCTCATCACACCCAGGTTATCGATCATATAAACGCCATTGTATGTATGACAACACAGGCACAATATGTATGACATCATATGAATTCATATGATATCACATCCAATCTTTAAGATATCACAACACGCTATGACATTCACACATACTGTATTCATAACATCACACACTGGATACCTGTCATCGCATCCACTGTAGCTGAGCTATTACATACAGTTTATTGATTATAGCACATCTGAAATATGTGTGATATCAAACCCACTATATATATATGACATCATATGAATTATGTGACATCACAACCTCTCTTTATGACATCACAAGACTGTATTCATTGCATCACATCCACCCAATTAAACATATCAGACCCACTGTATATGACATGACATACACTCTACTTGTGACATCACAGCCACTGTAACTATGACAAGACCTACTATGTTTTTGACATTATACTCAGGGTATATGACATCTCACATGGTGAATGAATGACAACACAACGACTGTATCTGACATGATACCCAATGTATCTGTGTAATCAAACCCACTTGATTGATGACATCACAACCTATGTACGTACGAAATCACACCCACTGCATGTATGACACCATAGGCACTTTATATGACATCACATCCACTCTTGCTGACAACACACCATTGTTTGTATGTCATGGCACACACTCTGTTTATGATATCATATTTATTATATATGATGTCACCCATAATGTGTGTATGACTACCTAACCTCTATGTCTGACTTGAAACCCATTAAAACTGCCATCTCATCCATTCTATATGACATCAAACCCTCTCTGTCGAAGACATCACACCTACTGTGTAAGACATCAAAGGTGGCATATGTATGCCTTCATATTCGTTATACATGACATCATATCCATACTTTATGACAACAGACCTTACTATTTATGACATCACATGCACTATATTCATTATATCACACACATTATATATGACATCTCATATACTCTGTATGATGTCACATTCACTATGTGTGTTACATCTCACAATGACACTATCTATGACATCAAACCCTTTATGTTTATGACATACTCACTTTATATGGCATCATGCACAATTTTATGACAACACAGCAATTGTGTACCTTCACAGCCACTATTCCTGACATTATACTCAATGTATTTTTGACATTACACACAATGCACCAATGTTGTGAAAAGAAGTGTATGTATGTCATCACAGCCTCTATATGTATGACAACATATACACTACATATGTCATCATATCGACTATTTATGACATCACACCACTTTATTTATGACATCAAATCCTCTATATCTAACATCACATCCACTCTATCTGACCTCACCTCCACTGTATCTGTGTAATCACACCCACTCTCTCAATGATATCACAGCCAGCCTATGTATGATATCACATACAGTATACATGTGCCATGCTATCCACTATATTTATGACATCATTTCCACTATGTATGACGAAACAACACTCTGTGCTGTTGATACCACACAGCATATGTGTGACATAGTTTGCACTACAGATGATATCACATCTACTCTATCATACCAAACCACAGTATTTATGATTTCACATGCCCTTCAGGCATGACATCACACCCACTGTATCAGACATCACACCCAAGGTATCTTTGTCATGACAACCTCTCCACTGATATCATACCCAATTTTGTATGACATCATATCCACTTGGTATGACATCATACCCACTATATATGTGACATCATATGCACTCTATATAACATTATATCAACTCCTTATGTCATCACACTACTGTGTTATGACAATACAGCCTCTATATATGAAACCATATCCAGTATGTAGGGCCACATATACACTATACATGTGACATCACAGCCACTAATCAGTGTCATTACTCTGACTCTATTGACAACATCACACACACTCTGTATGACTTTACATTCGGGAAATGTATGACATCTTTTGCACTATACAAGACATCACATCCTTGCTTTATGACATCAAGCCACCATTCTTATGACATCACACCCACTATATTTGACATCATATCCACTGTGTCTGTGTCATCACATCCACTGTATTGATGATATCACACCAACTGAATTTTTGTTATCTCATCCACTGTATATGATGACATCATATCCATTGTATATGACATCACAGCCAGAGAATGTGTGTCATCACACCCACCCTTTCAACGATATAGCACACTTTGTCTGTAGGATATCACCCCCACTATATGTATACTATCATATAAACTTTTTAAACACCATGTCCACATTTTATGACATCACACCACATTATTTATGACATCACTCCCACTATATCTGAAATGGCATCCACCGTATCTGTGTCATCACAACGACTCTATTGATGGTCTCAGAACAACTGAATGTATGACATCACACCCACTTTACGAATGCCATCTTATGCACTCTACACAACGTCACATCCACTCTTTATGACTTCACACCATTGTAGTTATCACAGTACACCCACTGCATTCATGACATCACACACCGTATATATGACATCATATACATGGCAATACAAACGTTATATCTGCCATCTGACCCACTATATCTAATACTACATCCACTGTATCTGTGTCATCAAACCCAGGGTATCAATTATACCACAACCACTCTCTGTATGACATCACACACACTATACGTGTGACATCATATTAAGTATGCATGCTATCACAACAACAGTTTATGACATCATACCCCTCTATGTATAACATCACACCCAGTATATTTATAACATCATATCCAATATGTATGCTATCACAATACTGCTTTCATGACAACACAACAATTATACCTGACATCTCACCCATCATATTTGACATCAGAGCCACTGTATCTGTGTCATCACACAGTGGCACACACATCTGTATTGATGTATTGCTGTATCTATGACATCACAAGTGTGTAAGTCATCACACTTGGCACATGTATGACATCATACCCAATCTACATCACATCACATTCACACTTTATGACATCAATGATCATGTTTTATGACATTACAAACACTGCATTCATGACATCAGATCTCCTCTATGACATCACATCCACTCTTTAGGACATCACACCACTTTATGTATGACATCAATTCCACTGTATCTGACCTCACGTCCACTGTATCTGTGTCATCACAGCCACCCTATTGATGACATCACAGCCACTATATGGATGGTATCGCATCCAGTACCTATGGGACATCATACCCCCTATATTTATGACATAATACCCACTAAGTATGACATCACAACACTCTGTGTTGATGACACCACACTCAGCATATGTGTAACATACTTTGCACTACAGATGACATCACATACACTCTATCACCCCAAACCACAGTATTTATGATGTAACATGCACTTCAGGCATGACATCACACCTCCTGTATCAGACATTGCACCCACTGTATCTTTGTCATCACAACCTGTCCACTGATATCACACCCACTTTGAATGACATCACACCCACCTTCTGTGTGACATCATATGGACTATATATAACATCACATACAATCCTTTTTTCATCACACTACTCTGCTTATGACATCACAGCCTCTATATATGAAACCACATCCAGTATTTAGGGCAACATATACACTATACATGAGACATCACAGCCAATTGCTGTGTCCTCACACACACAGTATAGATAACATCACACCCAATTTTTGATGACATCACACTCGCCATATGTGTGACATCGTTTGCACTCTACAAGACATCACATCCTCATTTTATGACATAAAATCACCGTGTTTATGTCATCACAGCCACCATATTTGACATCGTTTTCACTGTATCTGTGTCATCACATCCACCATATTGATGATAACACACCAACTGTATTTCTGAGATCATATCCGCCATAACTCATCACATCATAGCCATTGTATATTACATGACAGCCACTGGATCTGTGTCATAACACCCACTCGTTCGATGATATCACACCCTATCTATGTATGATTTCACACACACTCTATGTACAACATCATATACCGTATATGAGGCATCACACCCCTATTTTATGAGATCACACCACAGTATGTTTGACATCACATGCATTGTATTTTTGACATCACTCCCTCTATATCTGACACTACATCCACTCTCTCTGTGTCATCAAGACCAGTGTATCAATTATACCACACCAACTCTCTGTATGACATAACAGACACTCTATGTATGACATCACAGTCAGTATGCATGACATCACATGAACACTTTATGACGTCACACCCGTATATGTATGACATCACAAAGAGTACATTTATCACATCACAACAATATATATGATATCAACGCTACTGCTTTCATGAAAACTCAACGACTATACCTGACATCTCACCCACTATATTTGACATGACAGCCACTGTATCTGTGCTGCAACACCTGCTGTATTGTTGCCATCACAACAATTATGGAAGTTTTTCCACTTGGTATACGTATGACATCATAAACACTCTACATGATATCACAATCACACTTTATGACATCATTCCTCAGTATTTATGACATCTCAGCCACTGCATTCATGACATCAGATACCCTATATATGACATCACCTCCAGGGTTTATGACATCTCGTGCCCTATACCTGTGACATCACAGAGACTATGTTTGTGAATACATATCAACAATATTTATCATCATACACACGGTGCAGAGACAATACAACCACTATATCTGAAATCACAACCTCCATATGTGTATCTGTGTGATTACACACAGTGTATCCATGATATAACACACACTGTATTTATGACATGGCACATACTATATTTATGGCACAATATGCAATGTATATGACATCTCAACCAGGATTTATGATATCACAACACTCTATCCATTACATCAATCTATTATATCTCATATCAAACTGATTATATCTGACACCACATCCACTGTATCTCTGTCATCACACATAGATTATCAATCATATAACCCCCTTGTATATTTGATAACACAGGCACAATATGTATGACATCTTATGCATACATATGACATCACATCCACTCTTTGTGATATCACACCACTCTATGACATTCACACACACTGTATTCATGTCATCACACCCAGGATATCTGGCATCACATCCACTGTTGCTGAGCTCTTACTTACATTCTATTGAATATAGCACACTGCAATATGTGTTTTCTCAACCCCACTATATGTATGACATCATATGAATTCTATGTGACATCACAACCGCTCTTTATGATATCACAAGACTGTATTCATGGCATCACATCCACACTATTCATGACATCACACCCACTGTATACGACATGACATACACTCTACTTGTGACTTCACAGCCACTGTTATTTTGCAAGACACGTACTATGTTTTTGACATTATACTCAGTGTATATGACATCTCCAACAGTGAATGAATGACAACACAACGACTGTATCTGACATGATACCCATTGTAACTGGGTATCAAAACCCATTTGATTGATGACATCACACTCTATGTACTTATGAAATCACACCCACTGCATGTATGACACCATAGGCATTTTATGTGACATCACATCCACTCTTGCTGACAACACTGTTTGACAACCATTGACTGACAACCATTGTTTGTATGTCATGGCACACATTCTGTTTATGTAATCATATGCATTACATATGTTGTCACCCATATTGTGTGTATGACTACCCAGGCTCTATACCTGGCTTTAAAACCGTTAAAACTGCCATCTCTTCCACTCTGTATGTAATCACACTCTCTCAGTTGAAGACATCACACCTACTGTGTAAGGCATCACAGGTGGCATATGTATGCCATCATATGCATTATACATGACATCATATCCACACTTCATGACAACAGACCTTACTATTTATGACATCACATGCACTATATTCATTACATCGCACACATTATATATGATATCTCATCTACTCTGTATGATGTCACATTCACTATGTGTGTTACATCACACAATGACTCTATCTATGACATCAAACACTATAGGTTTATGACATATTCACTTGATATGGCATCACACAGTGTTATGACCACACAGCCATTGTGTGCCTTCACAGCCACTATTCCTGACATTATACTCAGTGTATATTTGACATTACAGACGATGTACCAATATTATGAAAAGAAGTGAATGTATGTCATCACAGCCTCTATATATATGACACCATATGCACAACATATGACATCACATCCACTCTTTATGACATCACAACACTTTATTTATGATGTCAAGTCCACTATATCTAACATCACATCCACTCTATCTGACCTCACGTCCACTGTATCTGTGTAATCACACCCACTCTATCAATGATATCACAGCCAGCCTATGTATGATATCACATACATTATACATGTGACATCCTATCCACTATATTTATAACATCATATCCACTATGTATGACAACACAACACTGTGTGTTGTTGATACCACACTCAGCATATGTGTGACATCATTTGCACTACAGATGATATCACATCCACTCTATCACACCAAACCACAATATTTATGATTTCACATGCCCTTCAGGCATGACATCACACCCACTGTATCAGATATTGCACCCACTGTATCTTTGTCATCACAACCTCTCCACTGATATCATACCTACTTTTGTATGACATCATACCCATTATATGTCTGACAATATATTCATTCTATATAACATCATATCAACTCCTTATGTCTTCTCACTACTGTACATATGACATCATAGCCTCTATACATGAAACCACGTCCAGTATGTAGGGCCACATATACACTATAGATGTAACATCACAGCCACTAATTGGTGTCATCACTCTCACTCTATTGAGAACATCACACACACTCTGTATGACATAAGACTCGGATAATGTATGGCATCTTTTGCACTATAGAAGACATCACATCCTCGCTTTATGACATAAGCCACCATTCTTATTACATCACAACCACTATATTTGACATTGTATCCACTGTTTCTGTGTCATCACATCCACTGTATTGATGATATCACACCAACTGAATTTTTGTTATCTCATCCGCTATATATGATGACATCATATCCATTGTATATGACATCACAGCCAGAGAATGTGTGTCATCACACCCACACTTTCAACGATATAACACACTTTGTCTGTAGGATATCACCCCCACTATATGTATACTATCATATCCACTTTTTAAACACCACGTCCAGATTTTAAGACATCACACCACATTATTTATGACATCACTCCCACTATATCTGAAATGGCATCCACCGTATCTATGTCATCACAACGACTCTATTGATGGTCTCAGAACAACTGTATGTGTGACATCACACCCACTTTATGTATGCCATCTTATGCACTCTACACAACGTCACATCCACTCTTTATGACTTCACACCATTGTAGTTATCACATTACACCCACTGCATTCATGATATCACACACCATATATATGACATCACACACATGGCAATACAAACATTATATCTGCCATCTGACCCACTATATCTAACACTACTTCCACTCTATCTGTGTCATCAAACCCAGGGTATCAATTATACCACAACCACTCTCTGTATGACATCTCACACACTATACATGTGACATCGTATAAAGTATGCATGCTATCACAACAAATGTTTATGACATCATACCCCTCTATGTATAACATCACACCCAGTATATTTATGACATCATATACAATACTTATGCTATCACTATACTGCTTTCATGACAACACAACAACTATACCTGACATCTCACCCACCATATATGACATCACAGCCACTGTATCTGTGTCAACACACAGTGGCACACACATCTGTATCGATGTTTCACTGTATCCATGATATCAAAAGTGTGTAAGTCATCACACTTGGCACACGTATGACATCATACCCAATCTACATCACATCACATTCACACTTTATGACATCAATGATCATGTTTTATGACATCACAAACACTGCATTCATGACATCAGATCTCCTCTATATGACATCACATCCACTCTTTAGTATATCACACCACTTTATGTATGACATCAAGTCCATTATATCAGACTTCACGTCCACTGTATCTGTGTCATCACAACCACCCTATCGATGACATCACAGCCACTATATGGATGGTATTGCATCCAGTATATATGTGACATCGTACCCCCTATATTTATGACATAATATCCACTAAGTATGACATCACAGCACTCTATGTTGATGACACCACCCTCGGTATATACGTGACATCCTTTCCAGTGCAGATGAAATCATACACTCTATCACCGCAAACCACAGTATTTATGATATCACATCCACTTCAGGCATGATATTACACCCCCTCTATCAGACATTGCACCCAGTGTATCTTTGTCATCACAACCTCTCCACTGATATCACACCCACTTTTGAATGACATCACACCCACCTTCTGTGTGACATCATATGCACTATATATAACATCACATCCAATCCTTATGTCATCACACTACTCTACTTATGACATCACAGTCTCTATATATGAAACCACATCCAGTATGTAGGGCAACATATACACTCTACATGAGACATCACAGCCACTAGCTGTGTCCTGACACCCACAGTATAAACAACATCACACCCAATTTTTTTATGACATTACACTCGCATATATGTGGTTTTGTTTGCACTATACAAGACATCACATCCTCATGTTATGACCTAAATCCACCGTGTTTATGTCATCACACCCACTGTATCTGACATCGTGTCCACTGTATCTGTGTCATCACATCCACTGTATTGATGATATCACACCAACTGTATTTCTGAGATCACATCCGCTATATCTCATGACATCATATCCGTTGTATACGACATGACAGCCACTGGATCTGTGTCATAACACACACTCATTCGATGATATCACAACCTATCTATGTATGACATGACACCCATTATATGTACAACATCCCATACCCTATATGAAGCATCACACCCATATTTTATGAGATCACACCACATTATGTTTGACATCACATGCATTGTATTTTTGACATCACTCCCTCTATATCTGACACTACATCCACTCTATTTGTGTCATCAAGACCAGTGTATCAATTATACCACACCAACTCTCAGTATGATATCACACACACTCTTATGTATGACATCACCATCAGTATGCATGACATCACATGAACAATTTATCACGTCACACCAGTATAGGTATAGCATCACAAAGAGTATATTTATGACATCATAAAAATATATATGATATCAATGCTACTGCTTTCATGAAAACAAAACGAATATACCTGACATCTCACCCACTATATTTGACAGCACAGCCACTGTATCTCTGCTGCAACACCCACTGTATTGTTGCCATCACAACAATTATGGAAGTTATCCCACTTGGCACACGTATGACATCATACACACTCTACATGACAACGCAATCACACTTTATGACACCATTCCTCAGTATCTACTACATCACAGACACTACATTCATGACATCAGATCATCTACATATGACATCACATCCAGGGTTTATGACATCTCGTCCCCTATACCTGTGACATCACAGACACTATGTTTGTGAATACATATCAACAATATTTATCATCAAACACATGGTGCTAACAAAATACAACCACTATATCTGAAATCACAACCTCCATATGTGTATCTGTGTGATCACACACACTGTATCGATGATATAACACACACTGTATTTATGACATGGCACCTACTCTATTTATGGCACAATATGTACTGTAGGTGACATCTCATGCACGATTTATGATATCAAAACACTCTATCCATTACATCAGTCTATTATATCTCATATCAAACTGATTATATCTGACAGCACATCCACTGTATCTCTGTAATCACAGCCAGATTATTGATCATATAACCCCCATTGTATGTGTGATAACACAGGCACAATATGTGTGACATCATATGAATACATATGACATCACATCCACTCTTTAAGATATCACACCATGCTATGACATTCAAACACAGTGTATTCATGTCATCACACCCAGTATACCTGTCATCGCATCCACTGTAGCTGAGCGATTATTTACAGTGTATTGATTATAGCACATCTGCAATATTGTGATATCAAACCCACTCTATGTATGACATCATATGAATTTTATGTGACATCACAGCCACACTTTATGACATCACAAGACTGTATTCATGACATCATATGCACACTATTCATGACATTACACCCTCTGTATATGACATCACATACACTCTACTTGTGACATCACAGCCACTGTAACTATGACAAGACACCTACTATGTTTTTGACATTATACTCAGTGTATAAGACATCTCACATGGTGAATGAATGACAACACAATGAATGTATCTGACATGATACCCAATGTATCGGTGTAATCAAAACCACTTGATTGATAACATCACATCCTTTGTACATATGAAATCATACCCACTGCATGTATGACACCATAGGCATTTTATGTGACATCATATCCACTCTTGCTGACAACACACCATTGTTTGTATGTCATGGCACACACTCCATTTAGGACATCTTATGTATTATATATGATGTCACCCATACTGTGTGTATGACTACCCAAGCTCCATATCTGACTTGAAACCCATTAAAACTGCCATCTCCTCCACTCTGTATGTCATCACACCCTCTCTGAAGAAGACATAACACCTACTGCGTAAGACATCACGGGTGGCATATGTATGCCATCATATGCATTATACATGACATCATATCCACACTTTATGACAACAGCCCTTATTATTTATGACATCACATGCACCATATTCATTACATTTCACACATTATATATGACATCTCATCTACTCTGTATGATGTCACATTCACTATGTGTGTTACATCACAGAATGACTCTATCTATGACATCAAACACTCTATGTTTATGACATATTCATTCATATGGCATTATGCACAGTGTTATGACCACACAACCATTGTGTGCTTTCACAGCCACTATGCCTGACATTATACTCACTGTATTTTAGACATTACACACAATGTACCAATTTTATGAAAATAAGTGAATGTATGTCATCACAGCATCTATTTGTATGACACCATATGCACCACATACATAACATCTACTCTTTATGAAATCACACCACTTTATTTATGACGTCAAGTCCACTATATCTAACATCACATCCAGTCTATCTGACCTCACGTCCACTGTATCTGTGTAATCACACCCACTCTATCAATGATATCTCAGCCACCCTACATATGATCTCACATACAGTATACATGTGGCATCCTATCTACTATACTTGTGACATCATATCCATTACATATGACAACACAACACTGTGTGTGGTTGATAACACACTCGGCATATGTGTGACATCATTTGCAATACAGATGATATCACATTCACTCTATCACACCAAACCACAGTATTTATGATGTCACATCCACTTCAGGCATGACATCACACCCACTGTATCAGACATTGCACCCACTGTATCTTTGTCATCACAATCTCTCCACTGATATACCCACATTTGTATGACATCATACCCACTATATGTGTGACATCATATGCACTCTATATAACATCATATCAACTCTTTATGTCATCACATTACTGTACTTATGACATCATAGCCCCTATATATGAAACCACATCCAGTATGTAGGTTCACATATACACTATACATGTGACATCACAGCCACTATTCTATGTCATCACTCTCACTCTATTGACAACATCACACACACTCTGTATGACATCAGACTTGGATAATGTATGGCATCTTTTGCACTATACAAGACTTCAAATCCTCGCTTTATGACACCAAACCACCATTTTTATGACATCACACCCACTATATTTAACATCGTATCGACTGTCTGTGTCATCGCATCCACTGTATTGATGATATCACACCAAATGTATTTCTGAGATCACATCCCCTATAATTCACGACATCATATCCATTATATATGACATGACATTCACTGGATCTGAGTCATAACACTCACTCGTTTGATGATATCACACCCTTTCTATGTATGACATCACACCCACTATATGTACAACATCATATACACTTTATATGTCATCACACTCATATTTTATGAGATAAAATTATTTATATGATCACATGCACTGTACTCATGACATCACTCCCACGGTATCTAACACGGCATCCAAAGTATCTGTGTCCTCACAGCCACTCTATATATGATATCTGAACAACTCTATGTATGACATCACACCAACTATATATATGACATCTTATGAACCATACATAATATCACATCAACTCTTTCAGTTTACACCATTTTAGTAACCACATTACATCTACTGCATTCATGACATCACACACACTATATACGACATCACACACATGACAACGCAAAAGTTATATCTGCCTTCTCACCCTCTATATCTGACATTACATCCACTGTATCTGTGTCATCAAACCCAGTGTATCAATTGTATTACATGCACTCTCTGTAGGACATTACACACTATATGTATGACATAATATTCAGTATGCATGACATCACAGGAACACTTTATGACATCACACCCATATAGGTATGACATCACATCCAGTATATCTATGATATCATATCCAATATATATGATATCACCCATACTGTTTCATGAAAACAAAACGACTATACCTGGCATCTCACCCACTGTATTTGACATCACAGCCACTGCATCTGTGTGGTCACACCCGGTCTATCAATGCCTTCACAACAATTATGGAAGTCTTCACACTTGACACACGTATGACATCATACACACCCTACATCACATCAAATTCAGACTTTATGACATCAATCGTCAGTATTTAGAACATCACAAACATTGCATTCATGATATCAGATCTCCTATATATGACATCACATCCATGGTTTATGACATCTCATCCCCTATATCTGTGACATCACAGCCACTATATCGGTATCACAACACCCACTATGATTGTGAATATATATCAACTATATCTGACATGAAACACACTGTGTTAAGACAATACAACCACTATATGTGACATTACACTCTTCATGTCTGTGTCTGTGTGAACACACCCACTCTATCAATGATATAACACACACTCTGTTTGCGACATCACATCTACTGTATATATGGACCAATATGCACTGTATAGGACATGTCACCCACCATTTATGACATCACAACACTCTACTCATGACATCAAAGCTATTATATCTCACCTCACACTGATTATATCTGAAAGCACATCCACTGTCTCTCTGTCTTCACACCCAGATAGTCGATCATACAACCCCCATTGTATGTATGATAACACAGCCACAATATGTATAACACCATATGAACTACATGTGACATCACATCCACTCTTTATGATATCGCAACACGATATGACATCACACCCACTGTATTCATGTCATCACACCCAGGATACCTGTCATCACATCCACAGTAGCTGGACCATTACTTATAGTGTACTGATTATACCACAGCTACTATATGTGTGACATGAAAACCACTATGTGTATGACATAACAAGAATTCTATATGACAACACACTCACTCTTTATGACACAACAGTACTGTATTCATGACGTCACATCCACCCTACTCATGACATCACACCCACACTATAGGACATCACATACTCTATACTTGTGACATCACAGCCACTGTATCTATGACAAGACACCTCCTATGATTATGATATCATACTCAGTATATATGACATACCACTTGGTGTATGAATGATAATACAACCACAGTATGCGACATCACACTCACAGTATCTGTATAATCACACCCACTTGATTGATGATATCACACCCTATGTATGTATGAAATCACACCCACTGCATGTAGGACACGATAGGCACTATTTATGACATCACATCCTCTCTTGATGACATCATACCATTGTTTGTATGTCTTGGAACCCACTATGTTTAT
Source organism: Hydropotes inermis (assembly GCA_020226075.1). Lineage (NCBI taxonomy): Eukaryota > Metazoa > Chordata > Mammalia > Artiodactyla > Cervidae > Hydropotes > Hydropotes inermis. The sequence continues at coordinate 770,871 of CM035286.1, read as the reverse complement.
GACATCATATCCACTATATATGATGTCACACACACTGTGTGTATGACAACAGAAGCTCTATATCTGACTTGAAACCCATTCTATCTGCCATCACATCTACTCTATATGTCATCACAGCCACTCTGTCGAAGACATCACACTAACTATGTAGGACATCACAGGTTCCATATGTATGCCATGACACCACATCCACCTTTAAGACAACCCTTAGCGTTTATGACATCACATGCCCTTTATTGATGACTTCACATGCACTATATATGACATGTCATCTACTCTGTATGATATCACATTCACTATATGTGTGACATCACCCAATGCCTGTATCTCTGTCATCTTACACTCTATTTGACTGATGATATCACACCCTATGTATGTATAAAATCACACTGTCAGCCCAGCTCCAGAAGTTGCCTACTTTAGTGTCTTCTGTCACAGAGTCTTGGTCTCCTTGTCCAACACTGAGACCCCTCTCATTAGGTTTGCTCTGGAAATTAGAAACCCTGAGATCTTAGGAATATGTTGGCTGTTCCTCCTGACAAGGGCAGTTTTCTTCTGGCCTACCAGAGTGAGCACTGGGATACACTCACCCATGCACACTCACACTTGCATTTAATATGGACTGAGGTTTGGGATCAGAAGAGGGACAGATATGAGGAAGGTAATAAGAATAATATACAGGGGTTGGAGGGAGTGCCTGCCTGAGACACGGACTCCCATATTTTCCAGGTCTTGTCCCTCCTATGGCTGAGGACATTCCTAGAAGTCCATGCAGGCATCAGCCCTGGTGTGCAGGTGGGAACACTGACAGGCTTTGAGAGACAGGGACTAATCCAGGATGGAGAACAGGTGGGAAACGGGAGGTGAGTCTGGACCCAGGTCTGTCAAATAAGAGCTGCACACACAGCCTGCCCAGGAGCTGTGTGGAGGGCTGTGTGTTTCAACTGTGTGAGGCCCGGGGCTTCATGGATGAGGGATGAGTGGTCATGATCCCATGGGCTATGTGCACAGGTGTCAGCTGTCAATCCAAAGAATGGTCTCTCAGGTGGTGAAGTCACTTTCTCGATGGCAGACCCTTACAGAAGTCTGAACCCTGTAACCAGGCACTCACCCTCTAGCAACAGTGCCACAGCCAGTTGGGGCTCACTTGGCTGGAGAGTCTTCATCCAGAAGGATGTGCTCCAGCTGTGTGTCAACTGGCCAGGGCTTATGCTTCAGCAAACCGTGGGGGGAGAGGTTTTTCAGATGTTTCATTTGGTTCAGCGCTCAACCTGGACACCTCTGATCCTTTACAAGGAGGGCAACTAAGGTAAAACAAGTCAAACTAGAGCTGGCCACACCAGGCCTTGCCACCACTGGAGCCCTTCCTGGGTAACGCCAACTGCCCTCATCATAATGTGCAGGGAAGTGGGACTTGAGGGGAGTTTCTCCCTCTGGGCAGGAGCATGTTGGTGGGCACGTTGTGACCTGTGGTCCTGACACGGTCACACCTGAGGATGGGCTGGCAGTGGGGAAGCAGGATCCCTGAGGTGTTTTGCTCTGTGCCAGTGTGGATCAGTGACTGTCAGATGGACGGGGGTCTGCGTCCTCGGTGGAGGTCTGTGCAGAGAGTGGTGGGCGTGTGCATGGAGGGGGGCTGTCTGTAGGTCTGAGAAGCACCATAGGCAGCTTACTGGTGCCCTGAGACTTTCTGCCTGGCTCCCAGGCACTGTGTTCACAGGGCTCCTCAAGGAACTGCAGACAGGAGCCCATCAATAGAGCCCCCTTCTCCATCTCCCCGCACAAGAGCCAGGAGCCCCCACCAGCAACAGAGCCCAGGGCAGGCACATGCTCATGTCACAGAGGCACCCTGACCCTCCCCTGGGTCCCTCCTAGAGTCCTGCTGCTAAAGGAACCTGGCCCCGTCTCCTCTCACACCTGCCCTCAAGGTGCAGGCCCTAAGTTGTCCAGATGCAAAACCACTGTTTATCTACATGTGGGAATCTCAGAAAGAAGTTGTGATAGGATTTCCCTTCATGTTCCCCAAGGAACCTTTCTGCATTTTTCTACAGTTAATCCTGTATTAACTCCATCCCCAGGTATCCATATTGGCCTGAGAATCCTGATGCCTCTCACCCCAGGATCAGCCCCTATCACCCCAGTTCTCATCCCCAGAATGGGATGTTTTGGTCGCCACCACAGGGATGATAAATCTAACCCACGGAGAGCTGTCCAATAAAAACTGCCCCGAGTTGCTAACACATGAAACCATCCCCAAGTGCCAGTTCACTTGTGATGCCAGGGCCTTTATTCTGCAGAAGGCACTCCTTCCCCTCCTCCTCCCATGAGTCCAGGGGACTCAGTCTGAGCTCCAGGCCCTGCTTTCCTGGTGTCTGTGGTGCTGCCTCTGACTTGTGTGTCTGCTGTGTTATACCCCAGAGGGAAAATGTGTCCCACAAGGGACGTGAGACCTTGATGATGTGAAGTTTCCAAAGACATAGGCTACAGATGCTAGTGGGAAACTGGTACCTGTTTCCTGAGCAGCAACCCCCTCCTACCTCCCCACATTCCTGGGCACCTTCAGGGTTTTGCCAGCTACTCTGCATAAGAATCCCTTAGAAGAAATGGAGTATCTCTCATAGTCAACAAAAGAGTCCAAAATGCAGTACTTGGATGCAGTTTCCAAAATGACAGAATGATCTCTGTTCCATTCCAAGGCAAACCATTCAATATCACAGTAATGCAAGTCTATGCCCCAACCACTAATGGTGGAGAAGCTCAAGTTGAATGGTTCTATGAAGAGATACAAGAACTTACAGAGGTAATACCAAGAAAAAGATATCCTTTTTATCATAGGGGACTGGAATGCAAAAGTAGGAAGTCAGGATTCAACTGGAGTAACAGGCAAGTTTGGCCTTGGAATATAAAATGAAGCCTGGCAAAGGCTAACAAGAGTTTTGCCAAGAGAACACACTGGTCGTAGCAAACACCCATTTCTAACAACATAAGAGATGACTGTACACAGGGATATCACCAGATGGTGAGTACCAAAATCAGATTGGTTATATTATTTGCAGCCAGAGATGCAGAAGCTCTGTACTATAAGCAAAAACAAGACTGGGAGCTGATTGTGGCTCAGATCATGAACGGTTTATTGTGACATTCAGACGTAAATTGATGCAAATAGGTAAAACCATTACAAAATACAGGTAAGACCTAGTCAAATCCCTTAGGATTATAGAGTGCAGGTGACGTATTCAAGAGATTGGATCCAATAGACAGAGTGCCTGTACAACTATGAACAGTGGTTCATAAAAATTGTACAGGAGACCATTCTCAAACAATCCCCAAGAAAAAGAAATGCAAAAAGCAAAATGGTTGTCTGAAGAGGCCTTTCAAAGTAGCTGAGAAGAGAATCTGAAGTCAAAGGAGAAAAGGAAATATAAAATCATCTGAATGCAGAGTTCCAAAGAATAGCAAGGAGAGATAAGAAAGCCTTTCTCAGTGATCAATGCAAATAAATAGAGGATACCAATAGAATAGGAAAGACTAGAGATCTCTTCAAGAAAATTAGAGATTCCAAGGGAAAAATAAACTTGGGCACAATAAATGACAGAAACTGTATGGATCTAACAGAAGCAGAAGATATTAAGAAGAAGTGGCAAGAATACACAGAAGAAATATACAAAAACGATCTTAGTGACCCAGATAACCACGATGGTGTGATCACACACCTACAGCCAGACATCTTAGAGTTCAAAGTCAAGCGTTCCTTAGGAAGCATTATTATGAACAAAGCTAGTGGATATATTGGAATTCCAGCTGAGCAATGTCATATCCTAAAAGATGAATGCTGTTAAAGTGTTGCACTCAATATACCAGCAAAGTAGGAAAACTCAGCAGTGTTCATAAAGGTCTTTTTTCATTCCCACCACAAAGAACAACAATGCCAAAGAATGTTCAAACTACTCAAAGGTTGTTGCTGAATGATAAGATGCTGGGATTCTTGGCCTCAGGAGGAGACGGATTCAATCTGTGTCCAGAGACGAGGCTGGATCGCTCAGAGCTTTTGTGTAATCAAGTTTTATTAAAGTATAAAGGAGATAGAGAAGGCTTCTGACATAGGCATCATAAGGGGGCAAAAGAGTACCAGCCTCCTAGTCTTTAGCTGTATGTTATATAGTCACTGACAGTCTGTTAATGTAAAGAAAGGAATGCCATAAAGTTTAGAATGGCACCAGATAATTCATCCCTGGCCATAAAACCATTGACTTAAATCTTGTAGAAGGGCAGAATACCAAGAAATAGTTTCATATGCATAGATTAGGGGAATAATACCTGAGTAAGTAACTTAGGCCTTTTGAAGGAACCAACTTGAAGATAGAGTCTGGGGTACATTAACATAGCTTAAGACAACATTTCCATATGAAAAATAAATGTATTGGTTAACTGAAGGTTTGAGAGTAGTTAGCTTTAGGTCAGACCAGGTGTCATGGCAACACAGCATGTTAAGAGAAACTTCTTTTAAATTTGTATAGAGAAGGAAAAACATATCGCTGCTTTGTTTCTTCCTGCTGCTTAAGAGAGATAAAAATGTCTGGCACTTTCAGACTCTTCAATCCGTTTGGAGACGCCTGGCCTTCCTGCCTGTTACTCTCTTACTACCACACAATTGCACTCATTTCACATGTTAGCAAAGCAATGCTCAAAATTCGCCAAACTAGGTTTCAAAAGTACATGAACTGACAACTTTCAGATGTTCACGCTGGATGTAGAAAAGGCAGAGGAAGCAGAGATCAAATTGCCAGTATTCACTCGAGATCATAGAAAAGGCAAGAGAATTCCAGAAAAAAAATCTACTTCATTGAGTACGCTAAAGTCTTCGACTGTGTGGATCATAACAAACTGTGGGAAATTTTTAAAGAGATGGGAATACCGGACCACCTTACCTGCCTCCTCAGATCCCTGTATGCAGGTCAGAAAGCAACAGTTAGAACTGGACATGGAAGAATGGACTGGTTCCAAAATAGGAAAGAAGTACATTAAGACCGTATATTGTCACCGTGGTTATTTAACTTATATGCAAGTACATCATGCAAAATGTGGGGCTGAATGAAGCACAAGCTGGAATAATGGTTGCGTGGAGAAATACCAATAACCTCAGATATGCAGATGACACCACCCTCATGGCAGAAAGCTAAGTGGAACTAGAGAGCCCCTTGATGAAGGGGAAAGAGAGTGAAAAAGCTGGCTTAAAACTCGACATTCAAAAAGTAAGATCATGTCCTCCCGCCCCATTACTTCATGGCAAAGAATTGAGGAAACATTGGAAACAGTGACAGGCTTTGTTTTTCTGGGCTCCAAAATCACTGTAGATGGCGACTGCAGCCATGAAGTTAAAAGACACTTGCCCCTTGGGAAAAAAGCTATAACAAACCTACACAACACACAAAAAAACTAAGACATTACTTTCCCAACAAAGATCCATATAGTCAAAGCTATGGTTTTTCCAGCACTTATGGATGGATGTGAGAGTTCGATTATAAAGCAGGTTGCGTGCCAAAGAATTGATGCTTTTGAACTGTGGTGTTGGAGAAGACTCTTGAGAGTCCCTTGGAATGCAAGGAGATCAAACCAGTCAATTCTAAAGGAAATCCATCCTGAATATTCATTGGAAGGACTGATGCTGAAGCTGAATCTCCAATACTTTGGCCCCCTGGTGGGAAGAGCTGACTCACTGTAAAATACTCTGATGGAAGCAAAGAGCCAACTCATTGGGAGAGACTCTTAAGCTGCAAAGATGGAATGCAAGCCGAGAAGGGGACAACAGAGGACAAGATGTTTGGATGGCTTCTCTGACTCAATGAACATGAGTTTGAACAAACTCCAGGAGATAGTGAAGCATAGGGGAGCCAGTGTACTAACACCCACCAGCTTGCAAAATGTCAGACTAAGTGACTGAACAACAAGAACAAAGCAGGTGCTGGACCTGCTTCACAAGGTAAGCAGTCCCCTCCACCTGTGGTACATTGGGGAGTTGGCCCCATTCCAGCTTGAGTCACAGGGCTATCTCTCCACCTCTCTAAGGCCCAGTTGGTCCCTCTGCACACAAGGGCAATATGATAACCAGCCCTCAGGGTGAATGTGGGGACTAAGTGGTTCCTTCCTGGAAAGTTGGAAAGTGATTTCTGGGGAACTGGCCCCATGGAAAAATCTGCTGGAGGGGCTGTGATTGTACTTAGTCATCATGTTCCTTCTCCCCTCGAGGAAGGCTCTGTCTCAGTTGCCTCTGGCCTTTGATTTTGGGCCAAACTGATTCCCATTTGCAAGGTGAGTTGTGAGAGGTGCCCTGTCCTGGGTGAGTGAGAGCAGGGGTCCCTGGGAGTGATCAATAGTGCCGCAGGTACTCAGATGGGGCTGGTTGGGCTCATTCATTCTTGAAATATACAGGAAGGCCCACAAGGTGCAGGCGCTTTTCTAGGAATGACCATCATGTAATACATTGGGCAGGCAGCAGTCCTGCCCTCCTGGGCGTCCATTCTTCTAGGGTCACACGGTCACACTGGCCATCACATCTGGGCGTGTCTCCAGTGCTGTTCATGTGACATCTTCCTGGCCTCCTCTAGGTGTGGATGTACCCTCTTTCACTCTCAGGAGGACAGTGGACCCCTGCACCAGCTGAAAGTGTGAGTGGGACTTTGATTCAAGAAGGAGGGACTCAGTTTTCCAAAGAACCACCAAGTGAGATGAGACATGGAGAACTGACCTCTGAACAGGCAGGAGCAGAAGCAAAAATTCCCAGACCCCACAGGGCTTCCCGGGTGCTCAGTGTGGAAGGAAGGCCAGGTCTCTGACTCTTCTGCCCACCTGACTCCCTCCAGGGCCATGTCCACCATCCTGGGCACCTAGCTGTACCATTGACCTGAGGGTTTCCACCAGCCCCCAGAGTTTCCCTGCCTGAGGATGCTACTGGCTTAAATGGAGGTCAGCATGCCTGACTCAGACCTGGAGCACAAAATCCTACATTTTCTGGCACAGCTGGAGACCTGGAGCCCACTAAGGCAGAGGCACATAAAAGGAATTTGAGCCTTGAGTTTGGTGAATTAGTGTCCTCGATGAAATGGCTTGTCTCTTCGAAGAGAAGAAGAGCGATACCCACATGGTGATGACCATGGTTATTTCCCTACACTGAACACCAAGAGGAAGGGGAGGAGACATAGTAGTTTTCAGAAGAATTGATGTTCATTTATCAACCACGTACCCTCGTTTCTTGCTGTTTGTTAATTCCCAGATAAATTAAACACGTGGTTCATAACGAGGCTATTTGAATAGGAAAGGTCCTTTCAGTTCCCAGGCAAGTAACTGAATCCATTGTATAAGCGTTCATCTGCCTGTACCTTGGAAGTAACACTTTTCTAATGGATGAAGTGGGCCAAATAGGAGGGTGGTGGATATTTTTGGGGCAAGTTTACCAAAAGTTGGAGCAAAAGTGAATCACTTTTTCAAAGGAACAGATTCATTAGATAGAAGAATTTGAACCTTAAGGTCTTTTGCAACATCATGTAGCTTGTTAGTAAAAATAATCCAGACCATAGAAAAATCCGCATGGTCAAATGCTTATTGAATGGAAAGTAATGAAAGAAAAAGGACCTTCTGAAGATTTTTAATATCTGGTATTTGACCCAGATCAGTTGATTAATAATATAACTATTATATTAATTTTATATATTATTATTATTAATAATGTATGTTGTTTTAATATATAATATATAATATATAATTATATTATTGAATATTATATAAAATATAATAATAT
>CM035286.1:704639-748197 GCA_020226075.1 Hydropotes inermis | reverse complement strand
CCATGTTACTTTGCTGAATTCATTTATTATTTAGAACATTTTTGTGGGGTTCTTAGGATTTCTACTTATGAACTCATGTCACATGTGAACATAGATAATTCTACTTCCATTTTTCTTATTTGAATGTTGGTGATTAAGGCATTAATTCAACTTATTTTCTTATATGTCATTGCTGACAGGCATGTCAAAAACTACAAGACCTATTGCTTAGAAGTGATAAAAATCAGTATTCTCACATGCTTCATGAAGTCAAAGGAAAGATTTTCCATGTTTCACCAATGACTGTGATGTTGGCTATGGGTTTTACATGGATGGAATTATTATGTCATGATAATTTACCTCAAGTTTAATTAGTCAGGTGCTTTTAGCATGAAAACGTGTTTAATTTATTCAACTCTTTTTTCTATTAACTGAGATGAACATGTTTTATTTTTCTTTATTCTGTTAATGTGTGTGCTATCGATATGCATTTTAATAGGTTGAAGCATTCTTGCATTCCAAAAAGAAATCCCAATTGTTCATGGTGTATAATTCTTATTATTTGCTGTTGCTGCATCTTAGTTGTGTCGGAGTCTTTGTGACCCTATACATGGCAGCCCAACAGGCTCTGCTGTCCCTGGGATTCTCCAGGCAAGAACACTGGAGTGGGTTGTCATAGATAGCTATAAATGATTATTATATAGAGAGATATATATGCACTTCCAACTTCTGCTCAGGCTTCCCTAATCCTGGTAGGGCAGCAGGTGATGCCCAGGACATAGCACTGAACCACAGAGATTTATGTTTCGTATTAGTCATTGATGATTGATACTACTGATCCATGAGTGTTGTTTCACACAGTCAATTACTGACTGCCTTAGACCTGCATGCACCCATCTCCTGCCTCTGTTTCTCACCCTCTACACCTTCTTTCTGAGATTCACTCACTTTTTCCTTAAACACACCCTTCCTCATTCTCAGTGAGATCCTAAGAGAGGCAAACAGTGACGTCTTTTCATCTGAAAATATTCTTAACTCTTTCTTATTCCTGAATGATAGTTTGTGTGTTAGAAGCTCAATCATGTCTGACTCTTTGCGACCTCATGGACTGTAGCTCAGCAGGCTCCTCTGCCATGGAATTCTCCAGTAGTTTGCCATTTCTTTTTTCCAGGGGATCTTCCCAACCAAGTGATTAAAGCTGGGTCTCCTGCATTGCAGGCAGGTAGTTTAGAATGAAAAATTCAGACTGTTTCTGTACAAGGAACCACAGAGCCCTATATGTCCACCACAGGGCACTGTCTGACTTAGGCCTGCATCCACCCATCTTCTGCCTCTGTGTTTTTCTGCTAATGACAAACACACTGCTCCATTTAAATGGGACCCTTTCCTAGTTAGTCTTCATCAAGAAATGGCAACGGACTCCAGTATTCCTGCCTCGAGAATTCCATAGACCTGAGAGCTTGGTGGGTTACAGCCCATTCGGACAAAAAGAGTCGGACCTGTCTGAGCAACACACATGCACAGAACATGTTTTGGAAAAAGTCAAAATTCAGGACAAGTAAAAATGCAAGGTGAGCCAGTCACTGGAAGTTTTCCCTTGTGACACATTACAAAGATTTAAAGTCTGTGTCTAAACCCCCTATTTCTGTCCATCTCTGTACCCTCCTTTCTTCATTCATCTATAAACACCTGCCTATGAAAAATATCTTTTCACAATCTATGTAATGTGTTAGATATATTTCTCAATCATTTTGCCCCTTCTTTCTGATGTGAATCTTTGGGTGTCTCTGTGTTTATGAGATCTAATCCCTTAAATCTGTTTGTCACTTCCACTGTATAATTGTAAGGGATTTGATTGTATGTCATATCTGAATGCTCTAGTGGTTTTCTCTACTTTATTCAATTGAAGCCTGAATTTTGCAATAGGAGCTCATGATCTGAACCACAGTCAGCTCCCAGTTTGTTTATGCTGACTATGTATGGCTTCTTCGTCTTAGGCTGAAAGAATATAAGAATATATCAAAGAATATAATCAATCTGATTTTTGTATTGACCACCTGCTGACCTATCCTGACCTCCATGGATAGAGTCATGTCTTGTGTGGTTGTTAATGGGTGTTTTCTATGACCACCATGTTCTCTTGACAAAACTCTGTTAGTCTTGCCCTGCTTCACTTTGCACTACAAGGCCATACTTGCCCATTATTCTGGATATCTCTTGACTTCCTCCTTTTGCATTCCAATTCATTATGGTGAAAAGGAAATCTTTCACTTGCCTTTTTTTTAGTGTAAGATATAGGAGGTCTTGTAGGTCTTCATAGAACTGGTGAACTTCAGCGTCTTTGGCAGTAGTGTTTGGGGCATAGACTAAGATTACTGTGATATTGAATGGTTTGCCTTGAAAACAAACAGAGATCATTCTGCCGTTTATGAGACTGCACCCAAGTGCTGCAGTTTGGACTTTTTTGTTGACTACAAGGCCTGCTCCATTTCTTCTAAATATTCTTGCCCACAGTAGTAAATATAAAGTCATCTGAATTAACTTCACCCATTCCAGTCCATTTTAGTTCACTGATTCCTAAGATGTCGATGTTCACTCTTGCCAACTTCTGCTTGACCACATCCGATTTACCTTGATTCATGAGCATAATATTTAAGGTTCCTATGCAATACCGTTCTTCACTGCATGGGACTTTACTTTCACCACTAGACACATTCACAATTGAGCATCATTTCTGCTTTGGCCCAGCCACTTCTTTCCCTCTGGAGCTGTTAGTAGTTGCCCTCCACTCTTCCCCAGTTTAACATACGGAATGCCTTCTGACCTGGGGGGCTCATCTTGCAGTGTCATTTCTTTTTACCTTTTCTTACTGTTTATGGTGTTCTCCAAACAAGAATACTTAAGTTGGTTGCCATTTCATTCCCTAGTGGACCATTTTTTTGTCAGCACTCCTCATTATGACCCATCCATCTTGGGTGACTCTGTATATCTTGTCTGATGGCTTCACTGAGTTGTGAAAACCCCTTCATCACTACAATGCTTTGATCCATCCCAGTACCAAACTGGTTTGATTAATATAGCTTCACAGTATGGTTTGAAATCAGTAATGGTATTCTCCCATATTACATTTTCTTCTTTTGATTGTTTGGATATTTTGGTGTATATTAGTTGTAAAGTGTTTTAGGATAGGCATTTGGGTATAGGGTGGAGTTTTGATCAGGATTGTATTGGAGTTGTAAATTGTTATGGTTAGTATTGAGATCTTAGCAGTAAGTCTTCCAGTGCATGAAAACAGGATTTGTTTCATTTAGTATCTTCCCAAAGTTTGACATTTCACTGTGCAAGTCTTCGCTTTTTTTGTTCAGTTAATCACTAAATAGTTTATTCTTCCTGAAACAATTGTAAACAAAACTGTTTTCTTCATTTCCTTTCACTTTGATCATTAATGTACAGAAGTGCCACTGATTTTCAGCATTGACATTGGTGAATGTCCTTGTTACTTTGCTCCATTAATTTTTTATTTATAACATTTTTTCTTGTGGCATACTTAGGATTTCTACATTTGAGATCATGTCATGGGTGGACATAGATTATTCTACCTCTTTTCAGTTTTAAATATCACTGATTTATCTGTCTGTCTGTATGTCTATATTTCCTGACTGTTATGGCTAAGACACTCAGCTCTGTGTTGCATAGAAGTGGCAAAATCCAACATTCTCATGTGTTTCCTTTTCTCAAAGGAAGCCTTTTCAGTCTTCATCACTGGCTGTGATGTTGGCTGTGAGTTTTACTTGTCTGTGTGTAGTCAGTTTTGCCAACTCTTCACTGCCGTTTGCACTGTAGCCCACCAGGCTCCTCTGTCCATGGGACTCTCTAGTCAAGAATAGTGGAGTAGTTTGATATTTCATCCTCTCGGCGTTTTTCCTGATCCAGGGATCAGACCTCTGTCTTGTGCATCTCCTGCTTTGCAGACAGATTCTTTACTGCTGGGCCATCAGGGACTTTAACTTTATGGTGATATTTTCCTTGAAGTGTTATTTGTCAAGTATTTTTTTTTCTTTTTAAATCATGAAAAGATTTTGAAGTTTTTAAATTGCCCTCTCTGCATTAATTGAGATCATGATTTTTCCCTATGTATGTTAATGTGGTGCATTGCTTGCTTGCTTGCTTGTTAAGATGCTTCAGTCATGTCCAACTCTGTGAGACACCCATGGACAGCAGACCACCAGGCTCCTCTGTCCACAGGATTCTCTAGGCATGAACTCTGGAGTGGGTTGCCATTTCCTTCTCCAACGTGGTGTATGATATCAAGGCATTTTACAATGATAATGCATTCTTGCATTACAGGAAAAACTGCACTTGTGTATATTATACAATTCTTATTATATGAATTGATATAAATGATTACTTATGTATGTATATATACACACATGCTCACAACTTCAGCTCTGTCTTCCTAAACCCTGGTAGAGTGGCAGGTGGCCAAGACACACCACTGGACCACAGAAGTTAATGCTTCTAATTTCTCGTGATCACTAACACTACTGATCCATGGGAGTTGTTTCAGACAGTCAGCGAATATCTGACTTAGACCTGCATCAGCCCACCTCCTGCCCCCACATCTCACTGCACTGCTTCCTTCTGGGACTCACTCTAACTACATCCTTCCTCACTCTCAGGGAGAGCCTGAGAGAGGCAAATGCTCGTAGTCTGAAAATGTTTTCATCTGAAATTTTTCTTATTTTGCTTTTATTACTGAGTGATAGTTAAGAATGAAAAATCTACAGACCAATTCTGTGATGTTTCCTTTGGCATCTGAAGCTGCTTTTCCCTTGTGTTTCCTGCTACATTGTGACTGGTGACTGGTCTCCTGTTGGGTCTCACTTGGTCTCCCTTCACTGCTCTGTCATAAAGTCTCGAGTTTTCTTTAATATTCCACAGTCCATGACTATAGGGTGAGGTTTGAGCAACCTCCATATTGTTCTCCATTATCAGAGTGTTTCATAGTGTCTTATTCATGGAGGGTTCCAATAGTGTCTTTTAGGACTTTAACAGTTTTATAGGAATTTCTTTTATATTGTAGTCAAATTATTCTATTTCATGAAGCACTTGAGGTCTAATCCTCCCATGGTAGTCTCTGCTGACCGTCGTTCATGGTGCCATAAAGGCATGTTTTGCTGACACTGGATCCTTGCTGGTTTGTAGGGTTTGATATGTATATACATATGTTTTTTGTTGTGGTTGTTGTTGTTTTTGCTTATATGATGGAGCTAAAAATTTCTACCTATTGCCAATTATGTTAAGTGTTATTTTGGTTTTCTGTCAGGAAAGGATTTTTAATTTTCTCAAATGCATTCCAGGGCCTATGGCGAAGAACATTTAGAATTCTTCTTAAGTATCATTTCCTTCATGTTCTTCCCAACACAAAGATGTCACTTATCAGTCCAGGGAAAATAAAACATCCCCCAGTCCCTGCCTTCACCCTCTTCCTTTGCTTAGTTTTATCCATAGCAATTATATTCAGGCACTGGCTTCCTGAATCAGAGGTTGTTTTATTCCATCTGAGCTACTGTAAGAAATACCATAGACCAAGTAGCATGTGAACAGTACAAATTTACTTCTTAACAGATATAGGTCCTGAGAAGTCCAAGGTCAAATTAAATGCAGATTCCATGACTAGAGAGGAACCACTTTCTGGTTCAAGGGAGGATTGTTTTCAGTGCACTCCCACCTGTCAGAAGAGAGGAGGGTCTCTCCCAGGCCTGTTTTGCAAGAGCACTCTTCCTCCTTGAGGGATCTGCCTATGACTTAATCACATCCACTGGCCCCGCCTCCTCATACCATCACCTTAGAGGTTCAGATTTCAGCATATGAATGACTCTGAGGGCCTTGCACATGCTCAGTACAGGAACAGAGGAATCCACACCTGCCCCTTTCTGGGGATGGCTCTGTGCATGCACGGTGCAGGGGCTAAATGAAGACCCACTGCTATTTGAGGTCCTTTTTATATGTCACTTATTTTTGTCTGTCTCATTTATGTTGAAAATATATTTTCACATCTGTCACTTACTATAACGTTGTTGGTATCCTTTTTCCTTTACAGAAACTGTGCTTTGCTTTGTTTTTCCAATAAAAACTTGAGTTTTTTAGTTTATTTAGCAAGATTGAAGTTACACAGAGCAATCGTTCAACCTAGGGATAGAAGTGAACATTTTACACATTGCAAATGAAGGATGCATTAAACATGGAAAACCTAAAATTACCAATTGGAACGAACATACTCTGCTTCATTGGTAAAATTAAATGTTGGGTTTTGGAAAAGGAAAGTATTATTTTCCTACATGGAAATAAATGACAATAGACAATAGAAAATTAGTGTATTATGAATAAAACTAGAAAACCTGTATAAAACAGAATTATGTAAAGATACTGAACATTTTCATACCTATAAATTTGACATGATAGGCTACATGAATAATTTTCTGAAAAACAAAAATTACCAAATTTCAATCTAGAGTAGACAGAAACTTCAAACCAACCACGTTCCTAAAATTATTTTAACAGTTGCTCACACATTTATTTAGGGATGGCCTGAGGAACTGATTCCTTTGAACTGGTGTAAAACTGCAATTTATTTTACAAAGGTACTTTTACCCTTGCCTTAGCATCAATAAAAAAATCACCCTTTTTATAACTGTGCCTTGTTTAAGTTTAAAAAGTACATGTGAAAATTCCTGACAACACAGAGCTTATTTATTTTATACATAGAAGTTTGTGTCTCTTAATCCTTTATCCCATCTTGGCTCTCTGCTCCTAACCACTAGCAACTGCGTGTTTGTTCTTTATATCTGTCCGTATGTTTCTGTTTGATTACTTAGTGTTTCCATTTTTATTTTTATTTATTTATTTATTTAGTCCCTGCCACATAGCTTGCAGGATTCTAGTTCCCCAAGCAGGGAGCAACCACAGGGCCCTTGCAGTGCGTGTGTGGAATGCTAACCACTAGATCACCAGGGATTTTACTGTTTTCTTTTCTAGAGTCCAGAAATAAATGATGACATACAATAAGTATTTGTATTTTTCTGATTTGTTTCACTAAGCATAATATTCTCCAGATCCATCCATGAAAATTGCAAATTTTCACTCTTTTCTGTAGGTGAGTGGTATTCCATTGTGTGTGTGTAATTTATTTTAATCAACTCATATGCTGTTAGTCATTTAGATTGCTTCCATAACTTGGCTATTGTAAATAATGTGGTAAAAATATTGGAGTCCATGTATATTTTTAAATTAGTGTTTTTATTTTCTTCAGATATGTATACCTAAGAGTGAAACTGCTGGATCATTAGGTAATTTTAGGTTTGTTTTTTGAAGATCCTCCATACTGATTTGCATACTGGCTGTACCATTCTACCTTCCCACCAGCAGCGTCTAAAGGTTCCTTTTTCTCCACATACTCCCCAGCATGTTATTTCTGATATTTTTGATGGTAGCCTGTGGTCAGAGATACTGCATTGCAGTTTGGATTTGCATTTTTCTATTGATTTAGAATGTTGACCATCTTTTCATGTGCCTGTTGATAATTTGTATATCTTCTTTGAAACACTGTCTATATAGATTTCTGCCCCTTGAAAAATGAGATTTATTTTGTTTGCTATTAAGTTGTATGAGTTCTTTTGTAATTTATTTTTTCTTTTATACTCAGAATAGTTGATTTACAATATGGTATTATTTTCTGGTATACAACAAAGTGATTAAATTATATATATATACATAGATCTATTCTTTTTCAGATTCTTTTCCTTATAAGTTATTACAAAATATTGTGGAGAGTTCCCTGTGCTATAAAGTAGGTCCTTGTTGATTATTTTACATATAGTAGCATCTGTGTATTAATCTCAACCTCCTAATTTATCCTTGCCTTCACTTGTCCCATTTGGTAATTGTAAGTTTGCTTTTAAAATTTGTGTATCAGTTTCTATTTTGTGAATAATTTCATATGTATCACTTTTTTAGAGTCTACATATTAGCAGTATCATAAGATAGCTGTCTTTCTCTGTCGACTGACTTCACTTCTATGATCATGTGCAGGTCCATCCAAGTTGCTGCGAATGGCATCATTTCACTCTTTTTATGACTCAGTAGTATTCCATTGTGTATATGCACCACATCTTCTTTAGTCACTTGGTAGTGGACATTTAGGTTGCTTCCACATCTTAGGCATTGTAACTAGTAGCGCATTATCCTTCCAATTGACAGCTTTTTCCTAGTATATGTCCAGGAGTGGGGTTGCTGGATTGTGAGGTAGTCTTATTTTTGAAGAGCCTTCATCATGTTTCCCATACTGGGTACACCAATTTACATTCCCACCAACAGTGTTCAAATATTTCTTTTTCTCCACATCCTTGCCAACATTTATTTGTGTTCTTCTTGATGATTGCTATTTTGGTAGATGTGAGGGGGTAACTTCTGTTGATGTGGATTTGCATTTCTTTGAAGATTACAGATGTAAAGCATCATTTTCTGTGCCTGTTTGCCATCTGTATTTCTTCTTTGGAAAAAAATGTCTATTGAGACCTTTGCCCTTTTCTAAATGAAGTTGGTTTTTTTGTTTGCTATTCACTTCTATGAATTCTTTATATATTTTAGATATTAGCCCCTTACAAAACATATGAATTGCAAATATTTTCTCCTATTTCTTTTCATTTCTCTCTGTTTTATTTTGTTTACCTCTGGTATAATTCCAGTTGTTACTATTTGCTTGTCTTTTGTGTTTAGAATCAGAATCCAAAAAGTCATTTCTGAGACAGCTGTTTAAGAGATTTCTACCTGTTTTTTCCAGTTCTGTGGTTTCAGACCTTCTACTCAAGGCTTAATGCATTTTGAGTTCAGTTCTCTGCATATTGTAAGATAGTGGTCCAGTTTGGTTATTTTGCATGCAAGTGTGCAGTTTCCCCATCATCTTTTATTGCAGAGACTGTCCTTACCTACCTTTTATATTTTTGGCCAGTTGGTTGTTGGAGAAGGGAATGGAAAACCACTTCAGTATTCTTGCCTTGAGAATTCCATGATCAGTATGAAAAGCAAAAAGATATGATAGTGAAAGATGAACTCCCAAGCTCAGTAGGTGCTCAATATGTTACAGGACAAATAACTCCAGAAAGAATGATTTGATGGCGCCAATGCAGAAAAAACGCCCAGTTCTGGATGTGACTGTTAATGGGAGTAAAGTCTGATGTGATAAAGAACAGTATTGCATTGGAACCTGGAAGGTTATGTTCATGAATCAAGGTAAATTGAAAGTGGTCAAACAGGAGATGGCAAGTGTGGACATTGACATTTTAGCGATCGGTGATCTAAAATGGACTAGAATGGATGAATTTAATTCAAATGACCATTACATCTACTACTGTGGGCAAGAATCCCTTAGAAGAAATGGAGTAGCCATCATAGTCAGCCAAAGAGTCTGAAATGGTGTGCTTGGGTGCAATCTCAAAAATAACAGAGAGATTTAAGGACAGGAACATAAAGGACACTACAGATGATGGGATGGTCAAGACAGTGTGGCAGACGACAGGCTGTGAGAAGCAGTTTTTCCCTGGGCCTCTGTGTGTCCAGCCTGAGATGATGAGCCTGCTGGGCTGTGAGCCCCGTGAAGACAGCTGTGTCATCAAATCCTGTACTGTGGTTATGGCTGTGGACATTGGGGCCAGACGATGTTGAGTCTGTCAACCCAGCTCCAGCCCCTGCTACCTTTAATGTCTTGTGTCACAGTGTCTTGATTTCCTTAGCCAAAGCTGAGACCCCTCTAATTAGGTTTGCTTTGGGAATTAGAAACCCTGAGATCTTAGTAATCTGTTACCTATTCCTCCTTACAAGGGCAGTTTTATATTGGCCTACCACAGTGAACACTTGGATATATTCACACATGCACATTCACCCTGACATTTAATAAGGATTGTGGGTTGGGTTTAGAAGAGGGATAGACTGGAGGATGGTAATAAGATGAACCGACAGAGGCTGGAGGCACTGCCTGCCTGAGACACGGACTCTAATATTTTCCAGGTCTTCTCCCACCTATGTCTTGCGACATCCTAAGACGTCCATGCAGGCATTACCCTGGGTGGGCAGATGGGGACACCGACGGGCTTTGAGAGACAAGGACTCATCCAGGATGCAGAACAGGTATGAAACGGGAGGTGAGTCTGGGCCCAGGTCTGTCAACTCAGAGCTGCACACACAGCCTGCCCGGGAGCTGTGTGGAGGGCTGTGTGGTACAACTGAGTGAGGCCCGGGGCTGTGTGGATGATGGATGAGCGGTCAGGATCCTGAGGGCTATGTGCAGGGCTGTCAACTGTCAATCCAAGGAAGGGGTCCCCGGGTGGTGAAGTCACTTCCTCGATGGCACACCCTAATGGAACTCGGAACCCTGTAACCAGGCACCCACCTTCTAGGAACAGGGCCACAGCCAGTAGGGGCTCACTTGGCTGGAGAGTCTTCATCCAGAATGATGGTCTCCCACTGTGTCTCGACTGACCAGGGCTTCTGCTTCAGGAAACCCTGGAGGGAGATGTTTTTCATATGTTTCTGGCGGTACAGTGCTCAACCTGGATGCCTCTGGTCCTTTACCAGGAGGGCACCTAAGGTAACCCAAGGCAATCTAGAACTGGCCACACCAGAGCTGGCCTCCACTGGGAACCCTTCCTTGGCAGTGCCAGGTGCCCTCATCTCCATGTGCAGGGAATGGGGACTTGAGGGGACGTTCTGCCTCTGGGCAGGAGCAGGTTGTTGGGCACGTGGTGACTTGGGGGTCCTGTCACGGTCACACCAGAGGACGGGGTGTCAACAGGGAAACAGGATCCCTGAGGTGCTTTCATTGAAGAGGGAGGGACTCCATTTTCTGAATGACTGCCTGAGGAAGTGCGATTGTGGCATGTGGAGGGCTGGCAGAATCATGGATCCCACATAACTTCGAGTTCCTACTGAAGGTAGAGATCTGGCAGCTTCTCCTGGAAAAGAGGAAAGAGTCCAGGAGATCTGTGGATGAGGCTGGGATGTTGTGAGAAGCATCTGGGAGGCCAGAGCTCAGAGTGAGCCCCCATGAGAGTCCAAATGCATCTTCTCTCCATCAAAGCCCTGCCTCCCCCCCCCGAACCTGGGACTGAGAGCACATTTTGTGGTATACTCACTGTCTGGTCGAACCTCAGCTGAGATGCCCAGCTGATGCTCAAAGGATCCAGTGACAACTGAGGCCTCACTGTAAAGGATGAATGTCAGTGTCAGGAGGATAGCCAGGTAGATCCCTTCCTGATGAGACAGCCTTTAGATATAGTAGGTAAATCTGAGGTGTTAGGAGGCCCGCAGGAAGCCTGTGCAGATGACAGGGTCTGTCTGTACCGTCCTGGGCCAGATATTCCTGAGAACACTTCGTGTTCCTGAGTAGACGCCCTGCCTGCCCTGGCAGTACTGACACCAGGGGGCGAGGCAGGGGGAGGGTCAGTGCACTATGTCAGTCTGCTCCAGGAAGCGGACAGCTGGTCACACTATGGATCAAGGGCTGTCACTTGAGCAGGCTCGTTTGTGGCCCCTCCCCTGTGTCTTTTTTTCTTATCTGTCTTGCATATTTTTTGGAACCCTGATTTAAGATGTGTATATCTTTCCTTGTCTCACAGGTGTTTTGTTTCTCTTCATTTCTGAGTTATTTTTAAGGCCTCAGACAAATCTGAAATTACCCCCATTTCTCAGTGAGATTCCTTGCATGCTTCTTGGCTTTTGAATTGTGTGTCTTTTTATATATTTAGGATACAAACCCTTTTTGGACATAACAACTGCCAATTTGTTCTCCATTTCATATTTCATTTCTCATTTTATTGACAGTTCCCCATGGTGAGGCTTTTGAGTTTGCTGTACTCACACTTATTCACTTTTCCTTTCATTTCTTTTGCTTTTCGAATTAAACCCAACCTTCATTGCCAAGACTGATATACAGGAACACAGTAACGCTTCCTTTCTAGGAGCTAAATGGTTTCTGTAGTTCTGTTCAATCTTTTAATCCAGTAGAAACTGGATAGCCTTAGATCCCAGAATCCTCTAACCACCCTTCACTATTTGCAGGCAGTGTTCCTCTGGCCTCTAGAGAGTGAGCACAAATACCTACAGACATACACAAACCCAAGCACAGTGAATAAGAAAGGACTGTGGGTTGGCATCAGAAGAGGGACAGATAGGAGAGCAATAATAAGACGAACCAACAGGGGCTGGAGGCACTGCCTGCCTGAGACATGGACTCCCATAATTTCCAGGTCTTGTCCCACCTATATCTGAGGACATTCCTAGAAGTCCGTGTGGCCATTAGCCCCGGTGTGCATATGGGGACACTGACAGGCTTTGAGAGAAAGGGACTCATTCAGGATGGAGGACAGGTTGAAAATGGGAGGTGAGTCTGGGCCCAGGTCTGTCAACCAAGAGCTGCACACACAAACTGCCCAGGAGCTTTGTGGAGGGCTGTGTATTGCTACTGAGTGAGGCCGGGGCTGCGTGGATGAGGGAAGAGCGGTCAGGATCCTGAGGGCTATATGCAGGGCTGTCAACTGTCAATCCCATGAAGGGGCCCCCGGGTGGTGAAGTCACTTCCTCCACAGCAGACCCTAAGAGAACTCGGAACCCTGCAACCAGGCAAACACCTTCTAGCAACAGTGCCACAGCCAGTTGGGGCTCACTTGACTCGAGAGTCTTCATTCAGAAAGATCTTCTCCAGCTGTGTCTTGACTGACCAGGGATTCTGCTTCAGGAAACCCTGGAGGGAGATGTTTTCCAGATGTTCCAAGCAGTACAGTGCTCAACATGGATGCCTCCGGTCCTTTACCAGGAGGGCACCTAAGGTAACCCCAGGCAATCTAGAGCTGGTCACACCAGGCAATGCTGCCACTGGGAGCCCTCCCTGGGCAGTGCCAGGTGCCCTCATCTCCATGTGTGGGAAAGTGGGACTTGAGGGGACGTTCTCCCTCTGAACAGAAGCAGGTTGGTGGGCACGTGGTGACCTGAGCGTCCTTTCACGGTCACACTGGAGGATGCGCTGTCAGCAGGGAAATAGGATCCCTGAGGTGCTTTCATTGAAGAGGGAGGGACCCAATTATCTGAATGAATGCCTGAGGGTGTGGGATTGTGGCATGGGGAGGGCTGGCAGCATCCTGGATCGCACATAACTTCGGGTTCCTCCTGAAGGCAGAGATCTGTAGCTTCTCCTGGAAAAGTGGAAAGGAGTCCCGGAGATCTGTGGACGAGGCTGGGATGTTGTGAGAAGCATCTGGGAGGCCAGAGCTCAGAGTCAGCCCCCATGAGAGTCCACGCCCATCCTCTCTCCATCAAAGCCCTGCCTTCACCCCCAACCTGGGACCGAGATCTCATGGTGTGGTGTGCTCAGTGTCTGGTGGAACCTCAGCTGACATGCCCATCTGGTGCTCAAAGGATCCCGTGACACCTGAGCCCTCGCTGGTAAAGGATGAGTGTCAGTGGCAGGAGGAGAACCAGGCAGATCCCTCGCTGATACAGAAGCCTTTAGATGTAGTAGGTAAATGTGAGGTGTTAGGAGACCCACAGGAAGCCTGGGCAGCTCACAGAGACTGTGTGTGCCCTCCTGGGTCAGATACTGCTGAGAA
The DNA here is from genome assembly GCA_020226075.1 of Hydropotes inermis. Lineage (NCBI taxonomy): Eukaryota > Metazoa > Chordata > Mammalia > Artiodactyla > Cervidae > Hydropotes > Hydropotes inermis. The sequence goes on along the minus strand of CM035286.1, from coordinate 734,560 downwards.
CGCTTCGTGTTCTAGAGTAGACACCCGGCCTGCCCTGGCAGTGATGACACCAGGGTGCGGGACAGTTGGAGGGTCAGTGAACTATGTCAGTCTGCCCTCAGGAAGTGGACAGATGGTCACGCCAGGGATCAAGGGCTGTCACTTGAGCAGGCTCGTTTGTGGCCCCTCCCCTGTGTCTTTTTTTCTCATCTGTCGCTAATATTTTTTGGAACCCTGACTTAAGATGCATATATCTTTCCTTGTCTCACAGGTGTTTTGTTTATCTTCATTTCTGAGGTATTTGTAAGGCCTCAGACAAATCACAACTTACCCCCATTTCCCAGTGAGATTCCTTGCATGCTTTGTCACTTTTGAATTGTGTGTCTTTTTATATATTTAGGATATGAACCCTTATTGGACATGACAATTGCCAATATGTTCTCCATTTCACACATCATTTCTCATTTTATTGATGGTTCCCCATGACGAGGCTTTCAAGTTTGATGTAAAGACTCTTTTTCACTTTTCCTTTCACTTCTTTTCCTTTTGGAATTACTCCCAAATTTCATTGCCAAGACTGATGTACAGGAACAAAGTACCCCTTCCATTCTAGGAGCTAAATGATTTAAGTAGTTCTGTTCAAGCTTTTAATCCATTAGAAACTGGATAACCTTACATCCTAGAATTTGCTAACCATTCTTCACTGTTTGGGGGCAGTGTTCCTCTGGTGCCTAAAGAGTGAGCACAGATACCGACACATACACAGACACCCAAGCACAGTGAATACGAAAAGGACTGTGGGTTCTCATCAGAAGAGGGACAGATAGGGGAAGGGTAATAAAACGAACCTACAGGTGTAGGAGGCACTGCCTGCCTGAGACACAGACACCCATATTTTCCAGGTCTTGTCCCACCTATGTCTGAGTACATCCCTAGAAGTCCATGTGGTCATCAGCCCCGGTGTGCAGCTGGGCACGCTGCCAGGCTATGAGAGAAAGGGACTCATTCAGAATGGAGGACCGGTTGGAAACGGGAGGTGAGTCTGGGCCCAGGTCTGTCAACTCAGAGTTGCACACACAGCCTGCCCGGGAGCTGCGTGGAGGGTTATGTGGTGCAATTGAGTGAGGCCCGGAGCTGCGTGGATGACGGATGAGTGGTCAGAATCCTGAGGACTATGTGCAGGGCTGTCAACTGTCAATCCAAGGAAGGGGCCCCCGGGTGGTGAAGTCACTTCCTCGATGGCAGACCCTAAGAAAACTAGGAAAACTTTAACCAGGCACCCACCTTCTGGCAACAGCGCCACAGCCAGTAGGGGCTCACTTGGCTGGAGAATCTTCATCCAGAAGGATGGTCTCCAGCTGTGTCTCGACTGACCAGGGATTCTGCTTCAGGAAACCCTGGAGGGAGATATTTTGCAGATGTTTCAGGTGGTTCAGTGCTCAACCTGAATGCCTCTGGTCCTTTACCAGGAGGGCAACTGATGTAACACTTGGCAATCTAGAGCTGGCCACATCAGGCCTGACCACCACTGGGAGCCCTCCTTGAGCAGCCGAGATGCCCTCATCTCCATGTGAGTGAAAGTGGGACTTGAGGGGAGGTACTCCCTGTTGACAGGAGCAGGTTGGTGGGCACGTTGGACTTGGGGTCCTGTCACAATCACACCTGAAAACGGACTGTCAAAAGGGAAATAGGATCCTTGAGATGCTTTCATTTTAGAGCGTGGGACTCCATTTTCTGAATGACTGCTTGAGGAAGTGTGATTGTGGCATGGGGAGGGCTGGCAGAATACTAGATCCCACATAACTTCAGGTTCCTACTGAAGGCAGTGATCTGGGAGGTTCTCCTGGAAAAGATGAAGGGAGTCTATATATATATCTATATCTATAAAGCTCTCTATCTAACTTGAAACCCATTCTAACTTCTATCACATCCACTGTAAATGTAATCCCAGCCACTGTGTCGAAGATATCACACCAAATATGTAGGACTTCACAGGTGGCATATGTATGCCATCATATGCACTATACATGATACCATATCCACCCTTTATGACAACAGCCCTCAGTATTCATGACACCACATGCACTATATATGACATGTCATCTACTGTGTATGATATCACATTCACTATATGTGTGACATCACACATTGGCTGTATCTCTGACATCACACACTCTATGTTTATGACATATGGAATCACACATATTGTTATGACAACACAACCATTTTGTAAATTAACAGCCATGATGTCTGACATCACCCGCACTGTATCTGTGTCATCACACCCACTGTATCAATTTTATCAAACCCAGTGTATGGATGACATCACAGCCACTACATATATGACATCATATGCAATACATATGACATCACATCAACTCTTTAGGACATCACACAACTTTATATATGCCTCAAGTCCACTATATCTGACCTCACGTCCAGTGTATATGTGTCATCACACCCAATCTATCAGTGATATCACAGACTATACATATGACATCACATCCAGTATATCTGTGACATCGTATCCACTATATTTATGACATAATATCCAGTAAATATTACATCACAAAACTCTTTGTTGATGACACCACACTCGGCATATGTATGACATCCTTTGCACTGCAAATGACATCACATCCACTCTTTCACATCAAACCACAGAATTTATGAGGTCACATCCACTTCAGGCATGACATCACAGCCCCTGTATCAGACATCACACACACTGTATCATTGTCATCACAACCTCCCCACTGATATCACCCACTATTGTATGACATCACACCTACCTTCTGTGTGAGATCATATTCACTAAATATATCCTGACCTAAAATCCTCATGTCATCACACTACTGTACTGATGACATCAAAAATTCTATATATGAAACCACATCCAGTATGAGGGCAACATATACACTTAACATGAGACATCACAGCCCCTATCTGAGTCATCACACCCACTGTATATACAACATCACACCCACTCTTTTTATGACATCACACTCGAAATATGTGTGGCAACGTTTGCATTATACAAGACATCACATCCTCACTTTTTGACCTCAAACCACCATTTTGAGGACATCACACCCACTATATTAGACATATCCACTGTATATGTGTCATCACACCAACTCTATCAATGATATCACAGCCACTATATGTATGATATCACATCCAGTACATGTGAGAAATTCTGTCCACTATATTTATGACATCATATGCACTATGTATGATAGCACAACCCTGTGTGTTGACAACACCACACTCAGCATATGTATAACATAATTTGCACTACAAAAGACATCACTTCCACTCTACCACACCAAGCCACAATCTTTATGACTTCACATCCACTTCAGGCATGACATCACACCCACTGAATCAGACATCGCACCAACTGTATATTTGTCAACTCAACCTCTCCACTGATATCAAAGCCACTTTTGTATGACATCACACCCACTAAATCTATGACATCATATTCACTATATATAACATCACATCCACTGCTTATGTCATCACACTATTCTACTAATGACAGCAAAACCTTGACATATGAAACCACATCCAGTATGCAGCTCAAAATATACACTATCCCTGTGACATCACAGTCACTAGTCTGTGTCATCACACCCACTGTATTGAGAGCATCACACCAACTCTTTGTATAACATCACACTCGGCATAGATATAGCACCTTTTGCACTATAGGAGACATTACATCCACACATTATGAAATCAAACCAATATTTTTATGACATTATACCCACTATATATGACACCGTATCGAAGTTATTTCTGTCACCACATCCACTCTATTGATGATATCACACCAACTGTATTTATGAGATCTCATCTGCTATATATGTCGACAACATATCCATTGTATACAACAACATATTCACTATATTTGTACCATCACAGCCACTGTACCTGTGTCTCACACCCACTCTTTCCATCATATCACACCATTTGTATATATGACATTGAACCCACTATATATTTAACACCAGATACTCTATATAAGGTATCACATCCACAGTATGACATCATACCACATTATTTATGACATCACATGCACTGTATTCATGTCATCAGTCCCACAATATCTAACACTGCATGAAATGTATCTGTGTCCTCACAACGCGTCTAAGAATGATCTCTGAACAACTGTATGTATGACATAACACCCACTTCATATATCACATTTTAGGCACCAAACATAACGTCAAATACACTCTTTGAGTTCACACCACTGTAGTAACCACATTACATCCACTGCATTCATGATATCACACACACTATATATGGCATCACACACATGACAACACAAAAGTTATATCTGCCATCTCACCCTATTTATCTGACAATACATCTACTTTATCTGTGTCATCAAACCCTGTGTATCAATTGTATTACACCCACTCTCTGTATGACATTACACACTATATGTATGACATCACGTTCAGTATGCATGACATCACATGAACACTTTATGACATCTCACTTGTATAGGTATGACATCACATCCAGTATATCTATGACATCATATCCAATATATATGATATCACCCTTAATGTTTCATGAAAACAAAACATCTATACCTGTCATCTCACCCACTGTATTTGATATCACAGCCTCTGCATCTGTATGGTCATACCCGCTCTATCAATGCCTTCACAACAGTTATGGAAGTCTTCACACTTGGCACATGTATGACAACATACACACCCTACATCACATCAAACTCAGACTTTATGACATCAGTTGTCAGTATTTAGGACATCACAAACACTGTATTAACGACATCAGATCTCCTACATATGACATCACATCCACGATTTATTGCATCTCATCCCCTGTAACTGTGACATCACAGCCACTATATCGGTAACATAACACCCAAAATGTTTGTAAATACATATCAACTATATTTGATATGAAACACACTGTGTCAAGACAATACAACCACTATACATGACATCACAATCTTCATGTCTGTGCCTGGGTGATCACACCCACTATATTGACGATATAACACACACTCTATTTATGACATCACATCTCCTCTATATATGGCACAATAGGCATGTATAAGGCATCTCACCCATGATTTATGATATCACAACACTCTACTCATGACATCAAAGCTATTATATCTCATCTCACACCGATAATATCTGACAGCACATCCACTGTCATCACATCCAGATTATCGATCATAAAACCCCATTATATGTATGATAACACAGCCACAATATGTATGAAAACATATGAACTACATATGACATCACATCCACTCTTTATGACATCACCCCCACTGTGTTCATGGCATCACACCGAGGATACATGTCATTGCATTAACTGTAGCTGGACCATTACTTATAGTGTACTGATTATACCACACCTACTATATGTGTGACATAAAACCCACTATATATATGAAATCACAGTAATTCTATAGGACATCACACTCCCTCTTTATGACATAACAATACTGTATTCATGACGTCACATCGACTCTATTCAGGACAGCAAACCCAATCTACATGACATCACATACTCTATACTTGTGACATCACAGCCACTGAATCTATGACAAGACACCTCCTGTTTATGACATCATACTCAGTATGTATGACATTTTATATGCTGTATGAATGACAATACAACCAGGGTATCCAACATCACACTCATAGTATCTGTGTAATCACACCCAATTGATTGATGATATCACACCCTATGTATCTATGAAATCACACCCACTGCATGTGTGACACCGTAGGCACTATTTATGGCATCACAACCTCTCTTGATGACATTATATGAATTTTTTGTATGTCATGGAACCCACTATGTTTATGACATCCTATCCACTATATATGATGTCACTCACACTGTGTGTATGACAACACATGCTCTATATTTGACTTGAAACACATTCTATCTGCCATCACATCTACTGTATATGTCATCACACACACTCTGTCGAAGACATCACACCAACTATGTAAGACATCACAGGTGGCATATGTATGCCATCATGTGCACTATACATGACCCCATATCCACCCTTTAAGACAACAGCCCTTAATATTTATGACATCACATGCCCTTTATTGATGACATCACATGCACTATATATGACATGTCATCTACTGTGTATAATATCACATTCACTATATGTGTGACATCACACATTGGTTCTATCTCTGACATCACACACTCTATGTTTATGACATATACACTTTATATGGCATCACACACAGTGTTATGACCACACAACCATTGTATAAGTTCACAGGCACTATGTCTCATATCACACCCACTGTATCTGTGTCATCACACACAGTGGATCATATTTATCAAAGGCAGTGTATGTATGACATCACAGACACTATGTGTATGACATCATATGTGCTACATGTGACATCACATTCACAATTTAGGATATCACACCATTTTATGTATGACATCAGGTCCACCTTATCTGACCTCACTTCCAGTTTATCTCTGTCATCACACCCACGCTATCGATGATATCACAGCCACTATATGTATGACCTCACATCAAGTATATCTGTGACATCACATCCACTATATTTATGACATAATATCCACTAAGTATGACATCATAACACTCTGTGTTGATGACGCAACACTTGGCATATGTATGACATCCTTTGCACTGCAGATGAAAACCCACACTATTTCACCAAACCACAGTATTTATGATGTCACATCCACTTCAGGCATGAGAAAACAGCTCCTGTAACAGACATCGCTCCCAATGGATCTATGTCATCACAGCTTCTCCACTGACATCTCACCCACTTTTGTATGACATCACACCCACCTTCTGTGTGACATCATATGAACTATATATAACATCTCACCCAATCCTTAAGTCATCACACTACTGTACTTATGACATCACAGCCTCTTTATATGAAACCACATCCGTATGAGGCAATATGCACATGTAACATGTGACATCACAGCCACTATCTGTGTCATTACACCCACTCTTTTTAGGAAATCACACTCACCATATGTGTGGCATCGTTTGCTTTATACAAGACATCACATCCTCACTATTTGACTTGAAACCACCATTTTGAGGACATGACACACACTATATTAGACATCATGTCCACTGTATCTCTGTCATCACACCAATTCTATCAATGATATCACAGCCAATATATGTATAATATCACATCCAGTACATGTGAAACATTCTGTCCACTATACTTATGACATCCTACCCACTGTGTATGACAACACAATACTGTGAGTTGATTACACCACACTCGGCATATATATGACATCATTTGCACTACAGAAGACGTCACTTCCACTCTATCACACCAAGCCACAATCTTTATGACTTCACATCCATTGCAGGCATGACATCACACCCCTTGTGTCAGACATCGCACCAACTGTATCTTTGTCATCACAGCCTCTCCACTGATATCAAACCCACTTTTGTATGAGATCACACCCACTATATCTGTGACATCATATGCACTATATACAACATCATATCCACTGCTTATGTCATCACACTACTTTACTAATGACAGCACCAGCTTAACATATGAAGCCACATCCAGCATGCAGTTCAAAATATACACTATCCATGTGACATCACAGTCAGTAGTCTGTGTCATCACACCTACTGTATTGAGAGCATCACACCCACTCTTTTTATGACATCACACTCAGCATATGTATAGCATCTTTTGCACTATAGAAGACATTACATCCTCACCTTATGAAATCATACCACCAATTTTATGACACCACACCCACTATATTTGACATCGTATGGATGCTATTTCTGTCACCACATTCACTGTATTGATGATATTACACCAACTGTATTTATGAGATCTCATCCTCTATATACGTCAAAATCATATCCATTGTACAACAGCATAATCACTGTATCTGTAGCATCACAGCCACTGTACCTGTGTCTCACACACACTCTTTCCATGATATCACACACTTTGTATATATGACATCTCACCCACTATATTTGATACCACAGCCACTGCATCTGTCTGGTCAAACCCGCGCTATTGATCCCATCATAAAAATTATGGAAGTCATCCCATTTGCCTCCCATATGACATTATACACACTGTATATCACATCTCATTCACCCTTTATGATATCAATCCTCAGTATTTATGACATCACAAACACTGCATTCATGACATCAGATCTCCTTTCTATGGCATCACATCCACTCTTTAGGATATCACACCACTTTATGTATGACATCAAGTCCACTGTATCTGACCTCACATCCACTGTATCTGTGTCACCACACCGACTTTTTCGATGACATCACAGCCACTACATGGATGGTATTACATCCAGTATATCCGTGACATCATATGCCCTCTTTTTCTGACATAATATCCACTATGTATGACATCACAACACTCTGTGTTGATGTCACCACACTCGGCCTATGTGTGACATCCTTTGCACTGCAGATGACATCGCATCCAATCTATCACAACAAACCACAGTATTTATGATGTCACATCTGCTTCAGGCATGACATCACACCCCCTGTATCAGACATTGCACCAACTGTATCTTTGTCATAACAACCTCTCCACTGATATCACACCCACTTTTGAATGACATCACAGCCACCTTCTGTGTGACATCATATGCACTATATATAACATCACATCCAGTGCTTATGTCATCACACTACTGTACTTATGACATCACAACCTCTATATATGAAACCACATCCAGTATGTACGGCAACATATACACTAAACATGAGACATCACATCCACTATCTGTGTCCTCACATCCACTGTATAGAAATCCCACTGACTCTTTTTATGACATTACACTCACCATATGTGTGGCATCATTTGCACTATACATGACATCACATCCTCACTTTATGACCTCAGACAACTGTGTTTATGTCATCACACCCAATATATTTGGCATTGTGACCACTGTATCTGTGTCATCACATCCACTGTATTGATGATATCACACCAGCTGTATTTCTGAGATCATATCTGCTATAATTCACAACATCATATCAATTCTATACAACATGACAGACACTGTATGACATCACACCACTTCATTCATGACATCAGATTCCCTATATATGATATCACCTCCAGGGTTTATGACATCTAATCCCCTATACCTGTGACATCACAGACACTATGTTTGTGAATACATGTCAACTCTGTTTAACATCACACGTTGCTAAGACAATACAACCTACTATATCTGAAATCACAACCTCCATATGTGTATCTGTGTGATCACACATACTCTATCGATGATATAAAACACACTGTATTTATGACATGCCATGTACTATATTTATGGCACAATATGCACTGTATATGACATCTCACACATGATTTATGACGTCACAACCCTCTATCCGTTACCTCAGTCTATTATATCTCATATCAAACTGATTATATCTCACATCACATCCACTGTATCTCTGTCACCACACCCAGATTATCGATCATATAACCTCCATTGTATGTATGATAACAGAGGCACAATATGTATGACATCATATGGATACATATGACATCACATCCACTCTTTAACATATCACACAATGCTTTGACATTCACACACACTGTACTCATGTCATCACACCCAGGATGCTGTCATCACATTCACTGTAGCTGAGCTATTACTTACAGTGTATTGATTATAGCACATCTCCAATATGTGTGATATCAAACCTGCTATAGGTATGACATCATGTGAATTCTATTTGACATCACAACCACTCTTTATGACATCAAAAGACTGTATTCATGATATTGCATCCATACTATTCCTGACATGACACCCACTGTATATGACATCACATACACTTTACATGTGACATCACAGCCCCTGTAACTACGACAAGAAACCTACTAAGTTTTTGACATTATACTCAGTGTATATGACATCTCACATGTTGAATGAATGACAACACAATGACTGTATCTGACAAAATACCCAATGTATCTGTGTAATCAAACCCACTTGATTGATGACATCACACCCTATGTACATATGAAATCACACCCACTGCATGTATGACACCATAGGCACTTTATATGACATCACATGCACTCTTGCTGAGAACACACCATTGTTTGTATATCATGGCACACTCTCTGTTTTTGACGTCATATATATTATATATGATGTCACCCATACAGTGTGTATGACTACCCAAGCTCTATATCTGACGTGAAACCCGTTAATAGTGCCATCTCATCCACTCTATATGTCATCATACCCTCGCTGTCAAAGACATCACACCTACTGTGTAAGACCTCAAAGGAGGCATATATTTGCCATCATATGCATTATACAGGACATAATATCCACACTTTATGACAACAGCCCTTAGTATTTATGACATCACATGCACTATGTTCATTACATCACATGCATTATATATGATATCTCATCTACTCTGTATGATGTCTCATTCACTATATGTGTTACACCACACAAAGACACTATCTATGACATCAAACACTATATGTTTATGACTAGTTCACTTGATATGGCATCACGCACAGTGTTATAACCACACCATCATTGTGTGTCTTCACAGCCACTATGCCTGACATTACACTCAGGGTATTTTTGACATTACACACAATGTACCAATTTTATGACAAGAAGTGAATGTATGTCATCACAGCCTCTATATGTTTGACAACATATGCACTAAATATGACATCACATCCACTGTTTGTGACATCACACCACTTTATTTATGATGTCAAGTCCACTATATCTAATATCACATCCAATCTATGTGACCTCATGTCCACTGTATCTGTGTAATCACACACACTCTATCAATGATAGCACAGCTACCCTATGTATGATATCACATACAGTACACATGTGACACCCTATCCACTATATTTATGACATCATGTCCACTATGTATGACAACACAACACTGTGCGTTGTTGATACCACACTCGGCATATGTGTGACATCATTTGCACTACAGATGTTATCTCATCCACCAAACCACAGTATTTATGATGTCACATCCATTTGAGGCATGACATCACACCCACTGTATCAGACATCACACTCACTGTATCTTTGTCATCACAACCTCTCCACTGATATCATACCCATTTTTGTATGACATCATACCTACTATATGTGTGACATCATTTGCACTCTATATAACATAATATCAACTCCGTATGTCATCACACTTCTGTACTTATGACATAACAGCCTCTCTATATGAAACCACATCCAGTATCTAGGGCCACATATACATTATACATGTGACATCACAGCCACTAACCTGTGTCATCACTTTCACTCTATTGACATCACACAGTCTGTATGACATTGCATTTGGATAATGTATGGCATCTTTTGCACTATACAAGACATCATGTCCTCACTTTATGATATCAAGCCACCATTTTAATGACATCACACCCACTATATTGGACATCGTATCCACTGTATCTGTGCCATCACTTCCACTGTATTGATGATATCACACCAACTGAATTTTTTAGATCTCAACCACTGTATATGATGACATCATATCCATTGTATACGACATCACAGCCACTGAATGTGTGTCATCAAACCCACCCTTTCAATGATAAAACACTCTTTCTATGGAGGGCATCACACCCACTCTTTTTATGACATCAAACTCGGCATTGGTATAGCATCTTTTGCACTATAGAAGACATTACATCCTCATTGTATGAAATCAAACCACCATTTTTATGACACCACAGCCACTATATTTGACATTGTATCGACGTTATTTCTGTCACCGCATCCACTCTGTTGATGATATCACACCAACTGTATTTATGAGATCTCATCCTCTATATATGTCAACATCATATCCATTGTATACAACAAAATATTCACTATATTTGTACCATCATAGCCACTGTACCTGTGTCTCACACCCACACTTTCCAAGATATCACACCCTTTGTATATATGACATTGCACCCCCTATATGTTTAACATCAGATACACTATATAAGGTATCATATCCACACTTTATGATATCACGTCATTTTATTTATGACATCACATGCACTGTATTCATGACATCACTCCCACAATATCTAAAACTGAATCCAGAGTGTCTCTGTCTTCACAACCCCTTTAAGTATGATCTCTGCACAACTGTATGTATGACATCACACCCATTTTATATATGACAACTTTGCACCATACAAAACGTCACATCCACTCTTTGAGTTCACACCATTGTAGTAACCACATTACATGCACTGCATTTATGAAATCACACACACTATATACCACATCACACACATGACAACACAAAAGATACATCTGCCATCTCACCCTCTATATCTGACACTACATCCAGGGTATCTGTTTCATCAAACCCGGTGTATCAATTGTATTTTACCCACTATCTGTATGACATTACACACTCTATGTATGACATCACATTCAGTATGCATGACATCACATGAACACTTTATGACCTCACACCCCTATAGTTATGACATCACATCCAGTGTACTTATGACATAATATCCAATATATATGATATTACCCATACTGTTTCATGAAAACAAAACGACTATACCTGGCATCTCACCCACTGCATTTGACATCACAGCCTCTGCATCTGTGTGTTCGCACCCGCTCTATCAATGCCTTCACAAAAATTATGGAATTCTTCACACTTGGCACACTTATGACATCATACACACCCTACATCACATCAAATTCAGACTTTATGACATCAATCATCAGTATTTAGGACATCACAAACACTGCATTCATGACATCAGATCTATATATGACATCACATCCATGGTTTATGACATCTCATCCCCTATAACTGTAACATCACATCCACTATATCAGTAACATAACACCCACTATGTTTGTGAATACATATTAACTATTGTTGACATGAAACCCACTGTGTTAATACAGTACAACCACTATATATAACATCATACTCTTCATATCTGTGTCTGTGTGATTACACCCCCTCTATCGATGATATAACACACACTTTATTTATGACATCACATCTCCTGTATATATGGCACTATATGCACTGTATAATTCATCTCACCCACGATTTATGGCATCACAAAACTCTACTCATGACATCAAAGCTATTATATCTCACCTCACACCAATTATATCTGACAGCACATCCACTGTATCTCTGTCATCACACCCAGATTATGGACCATACAACCCCAATTATATGTATGATAACACAGCCACAATATGTATGACATCATATGAACTACATAAGACATCACATCCACTCTTTATGATATCACACCACGCTATGACATCACGCTGACTGTATTCATGTCATCAAACCCAGGATACTTGTCAGCATATCCACTGTAGCTGGACCATTACTTATAGTGTACTGATTATACCACACCTACTATATGTCTGACATGAAACCCACTATATGTATGACATCACAGGAATTCTATATGACATCATTCTCACTGTTTATGACATAAAAATACTGTATTCATGATGCCACATTGACTCTATTCATGACAGCACACCCACTCTATATGACATCAAATACTCTATACTTGTGACATCACAGCCACAGTATCTATGACAGGACACCTCCTATGTTTATGACATCATACACAGTAAATATGACATCTCACATGGTGTCTGGATGACAATACAACCACACTATCTGACATCACACTCACAGTATCTGTGTAATCACACCGACTTGATTGATGATATCACACACTATGTATGTATGAAATCACACCCACTGCCTGTAGGACACCATAGGTACTACTTAGGACATCACATCCTGTCTTGATGATATCATACCATTGTTTTTATATCATGGCACCCATTATGTTTATGACATCATATCCACTATATATGATGTCACACACACTCTGTCTATGAAAACACATGCTCTATATCTGACTTGAAACTCTTTCTATATGCCATCACATCTACTGTATATGTCATCATACCCAATCTGTCGAAGTCATCACAACAACTATGTAAGACATCACAAGTGGCATATATATGCCATCATGTGCACTATACATGACACCATATCCACCCTTTAAGACAACAACACTTAGTATTTATGACATCACATGCTCTTTAGTGATGACATCACATGCACTATATATGACATGTCATCTACTGTGTATAATATCACATTAACTCTATGTGTGACATCACAAAATGCCTGTATCTCTGACATCACACACTCTATGTTTATGACATATCCACTTTATATGGCATCACACACAGTGTTATGACAACAAAACAATTGTGTAACTTCACAGCCACTATGTCTGACATCACACTCACTGTATCTGTGTCATCACACCACGTGGATTAATTTTATCAAACCCAGTGTATGTATGACATCACAGCCACTGTGTGTTTGACATCATATGCACTACATGTGACATCACATCCACAATTTAGGACATCACGCCACTTCAGGTATGACATCAGGTCCAGCCTATCTGACCTCACTTCCACTGTATCTCTGTCATCACAGTCACCGAATTGAAGATATCACAGCCACTATATGTATGACCTCACATCCAGTATATCTGTGATATCTCATCCACTATATGTATAACATAATATCCACTAAGTATGACATCACAACATTCTGTGTTGATGACAAAACAATCAGCATATGTATGACATCCTTTGCACTGCAGATGACAACGCACCCACTCTTTCACACCAATCCACAATATTTATGATGTCACATCCACTTCAGGCAGAAAACATAGCCCCTGTATCAGACATCACACTCACGGTATCTTTGTCATCACACCATCTCCACTGACATCTCACACACTTTTGTATGACATCACACCCAACTTCTGTGTGACATCGTATAAACTGTATATAACATCACACCCAATCCATATGTCATCACCCTACTGAACTTATGATATCACAGCCACTATATATGAAACCACATCCAGTATGAGGGCAAAATATACACTTAACACATGACGTCACAGCCACTATCTCTGTCATCACACCCACTGTATAGACAACATCACACCCATTCTTCTCATGACATCACACTCGCCATATGTGTGCCATCATTTGCATTATACAAGACATCACATCCTCACTTTTTGACCTCAAACAACCATTTTGAGGACATGACACTCACTATATTAGACATTGTGTCCAGTCTATCTGTGTCATCACAGCAACTATATCGATGTTATCACAGTCACTATATGTATGATATCACATCCAGTATATTTGAGACATTCTGTCCACTATATTTATGACATCATACACACTATGTATGACATCACAAACCTCTGTGTTGATTACACCACACTCGGCATATGTATGACATCATTTGCACTACAGAAGACATCACATCCACTCTATCACATCAAGCTACAATCTTTATGATTTTACATCCACCTCAGGCATGACATCACACCCCTGTATCAGACATCCCACCAACTGTATTGTCATCACAACCTCTACAGTGATATCACAAGCCCTTTTGTATGACAACACACTCACTATATGTGTGACATCATATGCACTATATATAACATCATATCCAATTCTTATGTCATCACACTACTCTAATTATGACAGCACAAACTTGACATATGAAACCACATCCAGAATGCAGTTCAAAATATACACTATCCATGTGACATCACAGTCAATATTCTGTGTCATCATACCCACTGTATTGAGAGCATCCCACACACTCTTTGTATGACATCACACTCAACATAAGCATAACATCTTTTGCACTATAGAAGACATTACATCCTCACTTTATGAAATTAAACCACCATTTTTATGAATCATACCCACTATATCTGACTTCGTGTTGATGATATTTCTGTCACCACATCCACTCTATTGATGATATCACACCAAATGTACTTATGAGATCTCATCCTCTATATATTAGACATCATATCCATTGTATACAACAACATATTCACTATATTTGTACCATCACAGCCACTGTACCTGTGTCTCACACCCACCTTTTTCATGATATCACACCCTTTTTATAAATGACATTGCATTCACTATATTTTTAACATCAGATACAATATATAAAGTATCACATCCACAGTTTATGACATCAACCCACATTATTTATGACATCACAGGCACTGTATTCATGACATCACACCCATGATGTCTAACACTGCATTCATAGTATCTGAGTCCCCACAACCCCTCTAAGTACGATCTCTGAACAACTGTATGTACGACATCACACCTACTTATATATGACACCTTTTGCACCATAAAGTCACATCCACTCTTTGAGTTCACACCATTGTAGTAACCACATTACATCACTGCATTCATGACATCACACACACTACACATCACACACATGACAACACAAAAGTTATATCTGCCATCTCACCCTCTATATCTGACACTACATCCACTGTATCTGTGTCATCAAACCCAGTGTATCAATAGTATCACACCCACTCTCTGTATGACATTACACACTATATGTATGACATCACATTCATTATGCATGACATCACATGAACACTTTATGACATCACACCCATATAGGTATCACATCACATCCATTATATTTATGACATCATATCCAATATTTATATTACCACCCATGCTGTTTCATAAAAACAAAAAGACTATACCTGGCATCTCACCCGCTGTATTCGCTATCACAGCCACTGCATCTGTGTGGTCACACCCACTCTATCAATCCCTTCACAATAATTATGGAGGTCTTCACACTTGGCACACATAAGACATCATACACGGCCAATATCACATCAAATTCAGACTTTATGACATCAATCATCAGTATTTAGGACATCACAAACACTGCATGCATGACATTGGATCTCCTATATATGACATCACATCCACTGTTTATGACATCTCATTCCGTAAACCTGTGACATCACAGCCACTATATCGGTAACAGAATACGCACTATGTTTGTGAATACATATCAACTATATGTGTAATGAAACACACTGTGTTAAGACAATACAACCAATATATATGACATCACACTCTTCATGTCTGTGTCTGTGTGATGACACTCACTCTATCAATGATATAACACACACTGTATTTATGCCATCACATCTACTGTATATATGGCACAATATGCACTGTATATGAAATCTCACCCACCATATATGACATCACAACACTCTACTCATGACATCAAAGTTATTATATCTCACCTCACACAGATTATATCTGACAGCATATCCACTGTATCTCTGTCATCAAACACAGATTATCAATCATACAACTGCCAATGTGTGTATGATAACACAGCCACAATATGTATGATATCATATGAACTACATTTGACATCACATCCACTCTTTCTGATATCACACCAGAGTATGACATCACACCGCCTGTATTCATGTCATCACACCGAGGATGCCTGTCATTGCATACACTGTAGCTGGACCATTATTTATAGTGTACTGATTATACCACACCTACTATATGTGTGACATGAAAACCACTATATGTATGACATCACAGGAATTTTTTATGATATCACACTCACTTTTTATGACATAAAAATACTATATTCTTGACGTCACATCCACTCTATTCATGACAGCACACCCAATATATATGACATCACATACTCTATACTTGTGACATCACAGCCACTGAATCTATGACAAGACACCTCCTATGTTTATGACATCATACTCAGTATATATGACATCTCACATGGTGTATGAATGACAGTACATCCACGGTATCTGACATCACGCTCAGAGTATCTGTGTATTCACACCCACTTGATTGATGACATCACAGCCTATGTATGTATGAAATCACACCAACTGCATGTAGGACAGCAGATGCACTATTTATGACATCACATCCTCTCTTGATGACATCATACCATTGTTTGTATGTCATGGCACCCACTATGTTTATGATATCATATCCACTATATGTGATGTCACACACCCTGAGTGTATGACAACACAAGCTCTATATCTGACTTGAAACCCATCCTATCTGCCATCACAGCTACTGTAGATGTCACCCACCCACTCTGTCAAAGACATCACAACAACAATGTAAGACATCACAGGTGGCACATGTATGCCATCATGTGCACTATACATGACACAATATCCACCCTTTAAGACAACAACCCTTAGTATTTATGACATCACATGCCCTTGATTGATGTCATCACATGCACTATATATGACATGTCATCTACTGTGTATGATCTCACATTCACTGTATGTGTCACATCACACAATGCCTGTATCTCTGACATCACACACTCTATGTTTATGATATATCCACTTTATATGGCATCACACAAAATGTTATGACAACACAACCATTGTGTAACTTCACAGGCACTATGTCTGAAATCACACCCACTGTATTTGTGTCATCACACCCAGTGGATCTATTTTATCAGACCCAGTGTATGTATGACATCACAAACACTATGTGTATGACATCATATGCACTACATGTGACATCACTTTCACAATTTAAGACATCACGCCTCTTTATGTATGACATAATGTCCACTCTATCTGACCTAACTTCCACAGTATTATGTCATGACACCCACTCTATCGATGATATTACAGCCACTGTATGTATAAACACACATCCAGTATATGTGCGACATCACTTCCACTATATTTATGACATAATATCCACTAAGTATGACATCACAATACTCTGTGTTGATGACACAACACTCGGCATATGTATGACATCCTTTGCCCTGCAGATGACAATGCACCCACTCTATCACAACAAACCACAGTCGTTATGATGTCACATACACTTCAGGCAGGACAACACAGCTTCTGTATCAGACATCACACCCACTGTATCTATGTCAGCACAACGACTCCACTGACATCTCACCCACTTTTGTATAACATCACACCCAACTTCTGTGTGACATCATATGAACTATATATAACATCACACCCAATCCTTATGTCATCACACTACTGTACTTATGACATCAGAGCCTCTATATATGAAACCACATCCAGTATGACGGCAACATATTCACTTAACATGTCACATCACAGCCACTATCTGTGTCATCACACCCACTGTATAGAGAGCATCACACCCACTCTTTTTATGACATCACACTAGCCATATATTTGGCATCGTTTGCATTATACAAGACATCATAGCCTCACTTTTTGACCTCAAGCCACCATTTTGAGGACATCACACCCACTATATTAGACATCGTGTCCACTGTATCTGTGTCATCACACCAGCTCTATCGATGATATCACAGCCACTATATGTATGATATCACATCCGGTATATGTGAGACATTCTGTCCACTATATTTATGATATTGTACACACTATGTATGACATCACAACCCTCTGTGTTGATTACACCACACTCGGCATATGTATGACATCATTTGCACTACAGAATATGTCACATCCACTCTATCACTCCAAGCTACAATCTTTATGACTTCACATCCACTTCAGGCATGACATCACACACCCTGTATCAAACATCGCACCAACTGTATCTGTGTCATCACAACCTCTCCACTGAATTCACACCCACTTTTGTATGACATCATACCCACTATATGTTTGACAAAATATGCACTATATATAACATCATATCCAATTCTTATGTCATCACACTAATCTACTTGTGACCGTACAAACGTGACATATGAAACCACATCCAGTATGCAGTTCAAAATACACACTATCCATGTGACATCACAGTCACAAGTCTGTGTCATCACAACCACTCTATTGAGTGCATCACACCCACTCTTTGAATGACATCACACTCAGCATAGGCATAACATCTTTTGCACTATAGAAGACATTACATGCTCATTTTATGAAAACAAACCACCATTTTTATGAAATCATACCCATTATATCTGACCTCATATCGACGCTATTTCTGTCACCACATCCACTCTATTGATGATATCACACGAACCCTATTTATGTGATCTCATCCTCTATATGTGTTGACATCATATGCATAGCATACAACAACATATTCACTATATTTTTACCATCACAGCCACTGTACCTGTATCTCACACCTACCGTTTCCATGATATCAGACCCTTTGTATATATGACATTGCACACACTATATGTTTAACATCAGATACACTTTATAAGGTATCACATCCACATTTTATGACATCACCCCACATTATTTATGACATCACAGGCACTGTATTCATGAAATCACTCACAAGATATCTAACACTGCATCCATAGTATCTGAGTCCTCACAACCCCTCTAAGTATGATATCTGAACAACTGTACGTATGACATCACACATAATTTATATATGACAACTTATGCACCAAACATATTGTCACATCCACTCTTTGAGTTTACACCATTGTAGTAACCACATTACATCCACTGCATTCATGACATCACACACCCTATATATGACATCACACACATGACAACACAAAATTATATCTGCCACCTCACCCTCTATATCTGACACCACATCTACTGTATCTGTGTCATCAAACCCAGTGTATCAATTTTATTACACCCACTCTCTGTATGAAACTACACACTATATGTATGACATCACATTCAGTATGCATGACATCACATGAACACTTTATGACATCACAAGTGTATAGGTATGATATCACATCCAACATATTTATGACATCATATCCAATATATATGATATCAACCATACGGTTTCATGAAAACAAAATGACTATACATGGCATCTCACTCACTGTATTTGATATCACAGCCACTGCCTCTGTGTGGTCGCACCCGCTCTGTCAATGTCTTCACAAGAATTATGGAGGTCTTCACACTTGGCACACATATGATATCATACACACCCTATATCAAATCAAATTCAGAATTTATGATGTCAATCATCAGTATTTAGGACAGCACAAACTGTGCATTCATGACATCGGATCTCCTATGTATGACATCATATTCACAGTTTATGAAATCTCATCCCGTATACCTCTTACATCACAGTGACTATATCGGTAACATAATACCCACTATGATTGTGAATATATATCAACTATATTTGACATGAAACAAATTGTGTTAAGACAATACAACCACTATATATGATATCACACACTTCATGTTTGTGTCTCTGTGATCACACCCATTCTATCAATGATATAACACACACTCTATTTATGGCATCATATCTACTGGATATATGGCACAATATGCACTGTATATGACATCTCACCCACCATTTATGACATCACAACACTCTACTCATGACATCACATCTATTATATCTCACCTCACACTGATTATATCTGACAACACTTCCACTGTATCTCTGTCATCACTCCCAGATTGTCAATCATACAACCCCCATTGTATGTATCATAACACAGACACAATATGTAAGACATCATATGAACTCCATATGACATTGCATCCACTCTTTATGATATCACACCATGCTATGACATCACACCCTGTGTATTCATGTCATCACATCCAGGAAACTTGTCATCACATCCACTGTAGCTGGACCATTACTTATAGTGTACTGATTATATCACACCTACTATTTGTGTGACGTGAAACCTACTATATGCATGACATCACAGGTATTTATATGGCATCAAACTCACTCTTTATGACATAACAATACTGTATTTTGATGTCACATCCACTCTATTCATGACAGCACACGCACTCTATATGACATCACATACTCTATACCTGCGGCATCCCAGACACTGTATCTATGATAAGACACTTCCTATGTTTATGACATCATATTCAGTATATATGACGTCGCACATGGTGTATGAATGACAATACAACCATGGTATCCGACATCACACTCACAGTGTCTGTGTAATCACAACCAAGTGATTGACAATATCACACCCTATATATGTAGGAAATCACACCCACTGTAGGTAGGACACCATAGGCACTATTTGTGACATCACATCCTCTCTTGATATCATCATAACATTGTTTGTATGTCATGGCACCCACTATGTATATGACTCCATATCCACTATGTATGATGTCACACACAATGTGTCTATGACAGTACAAGCTCGATACCTGACATGAAACCAATTCTATCTGCCACCATAGCCACTGTATATGTCACCACACCCAGTCTGTCAAAGATATCATACCAACTATGTAAGACATCACAGGTGGCATATGTATGCCATCATGTGCACTATACATGACAGCATATCAACACTTTAAGGAAATAACCCTTAGTATTTATGATGGCACATGCCCTTTATTGATGACATCACAAGCACTATATATGACATGTCATCTACTGTGTATGATCTCACATTCACTATATGTGTGACATCACACAATGCCTGTATCTCTGACATCACACACTCTATGTTTATGACATATCCACTTTATATGGCATCACACAGAGCGTTATGAAAACACAACAATTGTGTAACTTCAAAACCACTATGTCTGACATCACAACCACTTTATAAGTGTCATCACACCCAGTGGATCAATTTTATCAAACCCAATGTATGTATGTCATCACAGCCACTTTGTGTATGACATAATGTGAACTACATGTGACATCACATCCACAATTTAGGACATCACACCACTTTATGTATGACATCAGGTCCACTCTATATGACCTAACTTCCACTGTATCTCAGTCATCACACCCACCCTATCGATGATATCACAACCACTATATGTATGAACTAAAATCCAGTAGATCTGCGACATCACATCCACTATATTTATGACATAATATCCACTAAGTATGACATCAAAACACTCTGTGTTGATGACGCAACACTCAGCATATATATGACATCCTTTGCACTGCAGATGACAACGCACCCACTCTATCACACCAAACCACAGTATTTATGATGTCACATCCACTTTAGCCAGGACAGCACAGCGCCTACTTCAGACATGATATCACACACCCTCTATGAAACATGGCACCAACTGTATCTTTGTCATCACAACCTCTCCACTGATATCACACCCACTTTTGTATGACATCACTTTCACTATTTGTGTGACATCATATGCACTGTATATAACATCATATCCACTGCTTTTGTCATCACAGAACTGAACTTATGACAGCACAACCTTGACATATGAAACCACATCCAGTATGCAATTAAAAGTATACACTGTCCATGTGACATCAGTGTCTCTAGTCCTTGTCATCACACCCACTGTTTTGAGAGCATCACACCCACTCTTTTTATGACATCACACGCGACATAGGTATTACATCTTTTGCACCATAGAAAACATTACATCCCCAATTTATGAAATCTAACCACGATTTTATCACATCACATCCAATATAGTCACAATATATCGACACTATTTCTGTTACCACATCCACTCTATTGATGATATCACACCATCTGTATTTATGAGATCTTATGCTCTGTATATGTTGTCATCATATCCATTGTATACAACAACATATTCAATATATTTGTTCCACCACAGTGACTGTACCTGTGTCTCACACCCAATCTTTCCATGATATCATTCCCTTTGTATATATGAAATTGCACCCACTATATGTTTAACATCAGGTACACTATATAAGGTGTCACATCCACACTTTATGACATCACACCACATTATTTATGACTTCACATGCACTGTATTCATGTCATCAGTCTCAGGATATCTAACACTGCATCCACAGTCTGTGCCCTCACAACCCCTCTAAGTATGATCTCTGAACAACTGTATGTATGACATCACACCCACTTTATATATGACATCTCATGTACCATACATAACGTCACATCCACTCTTTGAGTTCACACCATTGTAGTAACCACATTACATCCACTGCATTCGTGATATGACACAAACTATATATGACATCACACACATGACAACACAAAAATTATATCTGCCATCTCACCCTCTATATCTGAAACTACATCCACTGTATTTGTGTCATCAAACACAGTGTATCAATTTTGTTACACCCACACTCTCTATGACATTACACACTATATATTTGACATCACATTCAGTATGCATGACATCACATGAACACTTCAGGACATCACACCCGTATAGGTATGACATCATATCCAGTATATTTATGACATCATATTTGACATATATGATATTAGCCATACTGTTTCATGAAAAAATACAAATATACCTGGCATCTCACCCACTGTAGTTGACATCACACCCACTGCTTCTGTGTGGTCACACCCATTCTTTCAATGCCTTCACAACAATTATGGAAGTCTTCACACTTGGCACATGTATGACATCATAGACACCCTACATCACATCAAATTCAGACTTTATGACAGCAATCGTCAGTATTTAGGACATCACAAACACTGCATTCATGACATCAGATCTCCTAAATATGACATCACATGCACGGTTTATGACACCTCATTCACTATACCTGTGACCTCACAGCCACTATATCGGTAACATAACACCCACTATGTTTTTGAATACATATCAACTATATTTGACATGAAACACATTGTGTTAAGACAATACAACCACTATATATGACATCACACACTTCATGACTTTGTCTGATCACACTCACTGTATCAATGATATAACACACTATTTATGACATCACATCTACTGTATATATGGCACAATATGCACTGTATATGACATTTCACCCACGATTTATGACATCACAACACTCTACTCATGACATCAAAGCTATTATATCTAACCACACACCGATTATATCTGAAAGGACATCCACAATATCTCTGTCATCACACCTATTATCGATCATACAACCCCCATTTTTTGTATGATAACACAGCCACAATATGTATGATATCATATGAACTACATATGATATCACATCCACTCTTTATGATATCACACAATGCTATGACATCACACCCACTGTATTCATGTCATCACACCCAGGATACCTGTCTTCGCATCCACTGTAGCTGGACCATTACTTATAGTGTACTGATTATACTACACCTACTATATGTGTGACATGAAACCCACTATTTTTACGACATCAGAGGAATTCTATATGACATCACACTCACTCTTTATGACATAACAATACTGTATTCATGACGTCACATCCACTCTCTTCATGACAGCACACCCACTCTATATGACATCACATACACTATACTTGAGACATCACAGCCACTGTATCTATGACAAGACACCTCCTATATTTATGACATCATTCTTGGTATATATGACATCTCACATGGTATATGAATCACAGTAAAACCATGGTATCTGACATCACACTCACAGTTTCTGTGTAATCACACCCACTTGATTGATGTTATCACACCCTATGTATGTATGAAATCACACCCACTGCATATAGGACACCATAGGCACTATTTATGACATCACATCCTCTCTTGATGACATCATACCATTGTTTGTATGTCATGGCACCCACTATGTTTATGAAATCATATCCACTACATATGATGTCACACCCTGAGTGTATGACACCACAAGCTCTATATCTGACTTGAAACCCATTCTCTCTGCCATCACATCTACTGTATATGTCATCACAACCACTCTGTCGCAGCCATCACACCAACTATTTAAGACATCACAGGTGGCATAGGTATGCCAACATGTGCTCTATACATGACACCAAATCCAACCTTTAAGACAACAACCCTTAGTATTTATGACATCACATGCCCTTTATTGATATAATCACATACCCTATATATGACATGTCATCTACTGTGTATGATATCACATTCACTATATGTGTGACATAACACAATGCCTGTATCTCTGACATCACAAACTCTATGTTTATGACATATCCCCTTTTATGGCATCACACACAGTGTTATGAAAACACAACCATTTTGTAACTTCACAGCCACTATATATGACATCACACCGACTGTATCTCTGTCACCACACCCAGTGGATCATATTTATCAAATGCAATGTATGTATGACATCACAGCTACTATGTGTATGACATCATATGCACTACATGTGACATCACATCCACAATTTAGGTCATCAAACCACTTTATGTATGACATCAGGTCCACTCTATCTAACCTCACTTCCACTGTATCGCTGTCATCACACCCACCCTATTGATGATATCACAGCCACTATATGTATGTCCTCACATCCAGTATATCTATGACATCACATCCACTATATTTTTGACATAATGTCTACTATGTATGATATCACAACACTCTGTGTTGATGACGCAACATTCGGCATATATATGACATCCTTTCCACTGCAGATGACTACACACACACTCTATCACACCAAACCACAGTATTTATGATGTCACATCCACTTCACAAATGACAACACAGCCCCTGTATCAGACATTGAACCCACTGTATCTGTGTCATCACACCGTCTCCACTGAAATCTCACACACTTTTGTATGACATCACTCCCACCTTCTGTGTGACATCATATGCACTATATATAACATCACACCCAATCCTTATGTCATCACACTGCTGTACTTATGACATCACAGCCTCCATATATGAAACCACATCCAGTATGTGGGCAACATATGCACTTAACTTTTGACATCACAGCCACTATCTATGTCATCTCACCCACTGTATCGACTACATCACACCCACTCTTTTTATCACATCACACTCTCCATATGTGTGGCATCGTTTGCATTATAGAAGACATCACAGCCTCACTTTTTCACGTCAAACCACCATTTGGAGGACATCACACCCACTATATTACACATCATGTCCACTGTATCTGTATCATCACACCAATTCTATTGATGATATCACAGCCAGTATATGTTTGATATCACAGCCAGTATATGTGAGACATTCTGTCCACTATATTTAAGACATCATATCCACTATGTATGACAACACAACCCTGTGTGTTGATTACACCACTCTCAGCATATGTATGACATCATTTGTGCTACAGAAGACATCACATCCACTCTATCACATCAAGCTACAATCTTTACGACTTCAGATCCACTTCAGGCATGACATCACACCCCCTGTATCAGACATCGCACCAACTGTATCTTTGTCATCACAACCTCTCCACTGATATCACACCCACTTTTGTATGACATCACACCAACTATATGTGTGACATCTTATGCAGTATATATAACATCATATCCACTGCTTATGTCATCACACTTCTGTACTTATGACAGTGACATAAGTTATGTGACATCATAGTAACTAGTCTGTGTCATCTAACCCACTGTGTCAAGAGCAACACACCACTCTTGTATGACATCACACTCATCATAGGTATAGCATCTTTTGCACTATAGAAGGCATTAAATCCTCACTTTATGAAATAAAACCACCATTTGTATGAAATCACACCCACTATATTTGACATCGTATCGACACAGCTTCTGTCACCACATCCACTCTATTGGTGATATCACACCAAAAGTATTTATGAGATCTCATCCTCTATATATGTTGACATCATATCCATTGTATACAATGACATATTCACTATATTTGTACCATCACAGCCACTGTACCTGTGTCTCACACACACTCTTTCCATGATATCACACCCTTTGTATATGTGACATCTCACCAACCATATTTGATACCACTGCCACTCCATCTGTCTGGTCACACCCACACTATTGATACCATCACAAAAATTATGGAAGTCATCCGACTTGGCACCCATATGATATTATAACACTGTATATCAGATCTCATTCACACTTTATGACATCAATCCTCAGTATTTATGACATCACAAACATTGCTTTCATGACATCAGATCTCCTCTATATGACATCACATACACTCTTTAGGACATCATACCACTTTATGTATGATATCAAGTCCAATGTAAATGACCACACGTCCACTGTATCTGTGTCATCACACCCACCCTATCAATGACATCACAGCCACTATATTGATGGTATCACATCCATTATATCTGTGACATCATATCCCCTATATTTATGACATAATATCCACTAAGTATGACATCAAAACACTCTGTGTTGCTGACACCACACTTGGCATATGTGTGACATACTTTGCACTGCAGATGATATCACATCCACTCTATCACACCAAACCACAGTATTTATGATGTCACATCGACTTCAGGCATGACATCACAACCCCTGTATCAGACACTGCACCCACTCTGTCTTTGTCATGACAACCTATCCACTGATATAACACCCACTTTTGAATGACATCACACGCACCTTCTTTGTGACATCATATGCACTATATATGACATCACACCCAATTCTTATATCATCGCACTACTGTACTTATGACATCACAATCTCTATATAGGAAACCACATACAGTATGTAGTGCAGCATATACAATATACATGAGACATCACAGCCACTATCTGTGTCCTCACGCCCACTGTATAGACAACATCACACCCACTTTTTGTATGACATCACACTCACCATATGTGTAGCATTGTTTGCCCTATACAAGACATCACATCCTCACTTTATGACATCAAACCACCGTGTTTATGTCATCACACAAAATATATTGTGTCCACAGTATCTGTGTCAACACATCCACTGTATTGATGACATCACACAAACTGTGTTTCTGAGATCACATGAGCTATAATTCACGATATCATATCCATTGTATACGACATGACAGCCACTGTATGACATCACAACCACTGCATTCATGACATCAGATCCCTTACATATGACATCACCTCCAGTGTTTATGTTATCTCGTCCCCTATACCAGAGACATCACAGACATTATGTTTGTGAATACATGTCAACTGTATTTATCATCAAACACACAGTGCTAAGACAATACAAAACTACATCTGAAATCACAACCTCCATATGTGCATCTGTGTGATCACACACACACTATATCAATGATATAACACACACTGTATTTATGAAATGGCACCTACAATATTTATGGCACAATATGCCCTGTATATGACATCTCACCCACGATTTATGACATCACAACACTCTATCCATTACATCAGTCTATTATATCTCACCACACTCTGATTATATCTGACAGTACATCGACTGAATCTCTGTCATCACACCCAGATTATCGATCAAATATTCCCCATTGTATGTATGATAACACAGGCACAATATGCATGACATCATATGAATACATATGACATTACATCCACTCTTTAAAATATCACACCACGCTATGACATTCACACATACTCTATTCATGTCATCACACCAAGGATACATGTCATCGCATCCACTGTAGCTGAGTTATTACTTACAGTGTATTGATAATAGCACATCTGCAATATGTGTGATATCAAACCCACTCTATGTATGACATCAAATGAATTCCAAGTTTCATCACAACCACTCTTTATGACATCACAAGACTGTATTCCTGACATCACATCCACATTATTCCTGACAACACACCCACAGTATATGACATGACATACACACTTCTTGTGACATCACACCCACTGTAACTATGAGAAAACACCTACTATATTTTTGACATTATATTCAGGGTATATGACATCTCACATGGTGAATGAATGACAACACAACGACTGTATCTGACATGATACCCAATGTATCTGTATAATCCAAACCCACTTGATTGATAACATCACACCTTATGTACGTATGAAATCGCACCCACTGCATACATGACACCATAGGCATTTTATGTGACATCACATCCACTCTTGCTGACAACACACCATTGTTTGTATGTCATGGCACACACTCTGTTTATGACATCATATAGAATACATATGATGTCATAAACA
>CM035286.1:672891-688432 GCA_020226075.1 Hydropotes inermis | reverse complement strand
TGTGTGTTGACTACACCTCACTGGGCATATGTATGACATCATTTGCACTACAAAAGACGTCACATACACTCTATCACACCAAGCCACAATCTTTATGACTTCACATCCGATTCAGGCATGACATCACACTCTCTGTATCAGACATTGCACCAAATGTATCTTTGTCATCACAAACTCTCCACTGATATCACACCCACATTTGTATGGCATCACACCCACAATATATGTGATGTAGTATGCACTATACATAACATCATATCCACTGCTTATGTCATCACACTACTGTACTTAGGAGAGCACAAACTTGACATATGAAACTACATCCAGAATGCAGTTCAAAATATACATTATCCATGTGACAACACAGTCACTAGTCTGTGTCATCGCACCCACTGTATTGAGAGCATCACACGCACTCTTTGTATGGCATCACACTCAGCATAGGTATAGCATCTTTGCACTATAGAAGACATCACATCCTCGCTTTATGAAATGAAACCACCATTTTTATGACATCACACCCACTATACTTGACATTGTATCAATGCTATTTCTTTCACAACATCCACTGTATTGATGACAACACACCAACTCTCTTTATCAGATCTCATTCTCTATATAAGTCGACATCATATCCATTGTATACAACAACATATTCACTATATTTGTACCATCACAGCCACTGTACCTGCATCTCACAACCACACTTTCCATGATATCAAACCCTTTGTATATATGACATTGCACCCACTATATGTTTAACATCAAATACACTCTATGAGGTTTCACATCCACAGTCTATGACATCACGCTACATTATTTATGAGATCACATTCACTGTATTCATGTCATCACTCCCTCGATATCTAACACTGCATCCACATTATCTGTGTCCTCACAATCCCTCTACATATGGTCTCTGAACAACTGTATGTATGGCATCACACCCACTTTATATATGATATCTTATGCACCTTGGATAATGTCATATCCACTCTTTGAGTTCACACCATTTTAGTAACCAAATTACATCCACTGCATTCCTGACATCACACACACTATGCATGACATCACACACATGACAACACAAAAGTTATATCTGCCATCTCTCCCTCTATATCTGCCACTACATCCATGGAATCTGTGTCATCAAACCCAGTGTATCAATTATATTACACCCACTCTCTGTAAGATATTACACACTATATGTATGACATCACATTCAGTACGCATGACATCATATGAACACTTTATGACATCTCACCGTATAGGTACGACATCACATCCAGTATATTTATGATACCTTATCCAATATATATGATATCACCCATACTGATTCATGAAAACAAAACTACTCTAACTGGCATCTCACCCATTCTATTTGACATCACAGCCACTGCATCTGTATGGGCTCACCTGCTCTATCAATGCCTTCACAACAATTATGGAAGTCTTCACACTTGGCACACATATGACATCATAGACACCCTGAATCACACCAAATTCAGACTTTATGACATCAATCATCAGTATTTAGAACATCACAAACACTGCATTCTTGACATCATATCCCCTATATATGACATCACATTCACGGTTTATGACATCTCATCCACTATACCTGTGACATCACAGCATCAATATTGCTAACATAACACCCACTACGTTTGTGAATACATATCAACTATATTTGACATGAAACACACCGTGTTAAGATAGTGCAACCACTGTATATGACATCACACCCTTCATGTCTGTGTCTGTGTGATCACATCCACTGTATCAATGATATAACACACACTCGATTTATGACATCATATCTACTGTATATATGCAACAATATGCTCTGCATATGACATCTCACCCACGATTTATGACATCACAACACTCTATCCATTACATCAGTCTATTATATCTCACCTCACACTGAATATATTTGACAGCACATCCACTGTATCTCTGTCATCACACCCAGATTATCGATTAAATATTCCCCATTGTATGTATGATAACACAGGCACAATATGTATGTCATCATATGAATACATATGACATAACATCCACTCTTTAAGATGTCACACCACGCTATGACATTCACACACACTGTATTCATGTCATCACACCCAGTATACCTGTCATCGCATCCACCGTAGCTGAGCTATTACTTACAGGGTATTGATTATAGCACATCTGCAATATGTGTGATATCAAACCCACTATATGTATGACATCATATGAATTCCATATTTCATCACAACCACTCTTTATGACATCACAAGGCTGTATTCATGACATCACATCCACATTATTCCTGACATCACACCCACTGTATATGACATGACATACACTCTTCTTGTGACATCACACCCACTGTAACTATGAGAAAACACCTACTATGTTTTTGACATTATACTCAGGGTATATGACATCTCACATGGTGAATGAATGACAACACAACGACTGTATCTGACATGATACCCAATGTATCTGCATGATCAAACCCACTTGATTGATGATGACACAACTTATGTACATATGAAATCGCAACCATTGCATGCATGACACCATAGGCATTTTATGTGACATCACATCCACTCTTGCTGACAACACACCATTGTTTGTATGTCATGGCACACACTCTGTTTATGACATCATATGTATTCTATATGATGTCACCCATACTGCGTGTTGACTACACAAGCTCTATATCTGACTTGAAACCTGTTAAAACTGCCATATCATCCACTCTATATGTCATTACACCCTCTCTGTTGAAGACATCACACCTACTGTTTAAGACATCACAACTGGCATATGTATGCCATCATATGCGTTTTACATGACATCATAACCACATTTTATGCCAACAGCCCTGAGTACATATGACATCACATGCACTATATTCATTACATCACACACATTATATATGACATCTCATCTACTCTGTACGATGTCACATTCACTATGTGTGTTACATGACACAATGTCTCTATCTATGACATCAAACTCTATATGTTTATGACATATTCACTTTATATGGCATCACACACATTTTTATGACAACACAAAATTTGTGTGCCTTCACAGCCACTATGCCTCACTTTATATTCAGTGTATTTTTGACATTACACACAATGTACCAATTTTATGAAAACAAGTGAATGAATGTCATCACAGCCTGTGTATTTATGACACCATATGCACTACACACGAAATCACATCCACTCTTTATGACATCACACCACTTCATTTATGACGTCGAGTCCACTATATCTAACAGCACATATACACTATCTGACCTCACATCCACTGTATCTGTGTAATCTCACCCACTCTATGAATGATATCACAGCCAACCTATGTATGATATCACTTACCATATACATGTGATATCCTATCCACTATATTTATCACATCCTATCTACTATGTATGACAAGACAACAATGTGTATTTTTGATACCACCCTCGGCATGTGTGATATTATTTTCAATACAGATGATATCACATACCCTCTATCACACCAAACCACAGTATTTATCATGTCACATCCACTTCAGGTATGACATCACAGCCCCTGTATCAGACATCACACCAACCTTATCTTTTTCATGACAATGTCTCCACTGCTGTCACACCCACTTATTTATGACAACACACACACTATATATGTGACATCATATGCACTATATATGACATCATATCCACTGCATTCATGATATCAGATCTGCTGTATATGAGGTCACATCCACAGTTTATATCATCTCATCCACTGTACCTGTGACATCACAGCCACTATATCGGTAACATAACACCCACTGTGTCTGTGAATACATATCAACTATATTTGACATGAAACACAGGGTGTTAAGACAATACAACCACTATATATGACATCACACTCTTCATGTCTGTGTCTGTGTGATCACACCCACCATATCGATGATAGAACACACACTCTACTTATGACATCACATCTACTGTATATGTGGCACAATAGGCACTCTATATGATATGTCACCCACGATTTATGACATCACAACACTCTACTCATGACATCAAAGCTATTATATCTCACCTCACACCAATTATATCTGACAACATATCCACTGTATCTCTGTCATCACACCCAGATTATCGATCATAAAACCCCTTTGTATGTATGCTAACACAGCCACAATATGTATGACAGCATATGAGCTACATATGGCATCGCATCCACTCTTTATGATATCACACCATGCTATGACATCACACCTACTGTATTCATGTCATCACACCCAGGATACATGTCATTGCATCTACTGTAGCTGGACCATTAGTTATAGTGTACTGATTATTCCATACCTACTATATGTGTGACATGAAACCCACTATATATATGACATCACAGGAATTCTATATGACATCACGTTCACTCTTTATGACGTAACAATACTGTATTCATGATGCGACATCCACTCTATTTATAACAGCACACCCACTCTTTGTGACATCACATACGCTATACTTGAGACATCACAGCCACTGTATCTAGGACAAGACACCTCGTATGTTTATGACATCATATTCAATATATATGATATCACACATGGTGTATAAATGATAATACAACCACGGTATCTGACATGACACTCACAATATCTGTGTAATCACACCCACTTGATTGATGTTATCACACCCTATGTATGTATGAAATCACACCCACTGCATGTAGGACACCAGAGGCACTATTTATGACATCACATCCTCTCTTGATGGCATCATACCATTATTTGTATATCATGTTACCCACTAGGTTTATGACATCATATCCACCATATATGATGTTACACACTCTGTGTATGACTACACAAGCTCTATATCTGACTTGAAACCGATTCTATCTGCCATCACATCTACTGTATATGTCATCACACACACTCTGAAGAAGACATCATACCAACTATGTAAGACATCACAGGTGGCATATGTATTCCATCATGTGCACTATGGATGACACCATATTCACCCTTTAACACAACAACCCTTTGTATTTATGACACCGCATGCCCTTTATGATGACATCACATGCAGTATATATGACATATCATCTACTGTGTATGATATCACATTCACTCTATGTGTGACATCATACAATGCCTGTACCTCTGACATCACACACGTTATGTTTATGACATATCCAATTTATATGGCATCACACACAGTGTTATGACAACACATCCATTGTGAAACTTAATATCTGACATCACACCAACTGTATCTGTGTCATCACACACAGTGGATCAATTTTATCAAACGCAGTGCATGTATGACATCACAGCCACTATGTGTATGACATCATATGCACTATATGTGGCATCACATCCACAGTTTATGACATCACACCACTTTATGTATGACATCAGTTCCACTCTATCTGAACTCACTTGCACTGTATCTATGTTATCACACCCACACTTTCGATGATATCATAGGCACTATATCATGACCTCACATCCAGTATATCTGTGACATCACATCCACTATATTTATGCCATACTATCCACTAAGTATGACATCACAAAACTCTGTGCTGATGATGTAACACTCGGCCTATGTATAACATCCTTTGCACTGCAGATGACAACGCACACACTTTATCACACCAAACCACAGTATTTATGATGTGATTTCCCCTTCAGGCAGGACAAAACAGCCCCTGTATCAGACATCACACCCACCTTCTGTGTGACATCATATGAACTATATATAACATCACAGCCAATCCTTATGTCATCACACTATTGTACTTATGACATAACAGACTCTATATATGAAACCACATCCAGTATGAGGGCAACATATACACTTAACAGGTGAGATCACAGCCACCACCTGGGTCATCACACCCACTGTATAGGCAGCATCACACCCACTCTTTTTATGACATCACACTCGCCATATATATGGCATCATTTGCATTATATGAGATATAGCATGCTCACTTTTTGACCGCAAACCACCATCTTGAGGACATTACACCCAATATATTAGACATCATGTCCACTGTATCTGTGTCATCACACCTACTCTATCAATGATATCTCAGCCACTATATGTATGATATCACATCCATTATATGTGAGACATTCTGTCCACTCTGTTTATGACATTGTACCCACTATGTATGACATTACACTCCTGTGTGTTGACTACACCTCACTGGACATATGTATGACATCATTTGCACTACAGAAGATGTCACATCCACTCTATCACACCAAGGCACAATCTTTATTACTTCACATCCAATTCACGCATGACATCACATCACCCTGTATCAGACATCGCACCAAATATATCTTTGTCATCACAACCTCTCCACTGATATCACAGCCACTTTTGTATGGCATCACACCCACTATATGTGTGACGTCATATGTACTATACATAACATCATATCCACTGCTTATGTCATCAAACTACTGTACTTAGGAGAGCACAACCTTGACATATGAAACTTCATCCAGTATGAAGTTCAAAATATACATTATCCATGTGACATCACAGTCACTAGTCTGTGTCATCACACCCACTCTATTGAGGGCATGACACCCACTCTTTGTATGGCATCACACTTGGCATAGGTATAGCATCTTTTGCACTATAGAAGACATTACCGCCTCACTTTATGAAATGAAAAAAACATTTTTATGACATCACACCCACTATACTTGACATTGTATCAATGCTATTTCTTTCACAACATCCACTCTATTCATGATATCACACCAAATCTATTTATGAAATCTCATTCTCTATATATGTCGACATCATATCCATTGTATACAACAACATATTCACTACATTTGTACCATCACAGTCACTGTACCACACTTTCCATGATATTACACCCTTTGTATATATGACATTGCACCCATTATGTTTAACATCAAATACACTATAAAAGGTTTCACATCCACAGTCTATGACATCACGCCACATTATTTATGACATTACATGCCCTGTATTCATGTCGTCACTCCCCCGATATCTAACACTGCATCCACAGTATCTGTGTCTTCACAACCGTCTATGTATGATCTCTGAACAACTGTTTGTATGACAACACACCCACTTTATATATGACATCTTATGCACCATGCATGTCACATCCACTCTTTGAGTTCACAGCATTGTAGTAACCACATTACATCCACTGCATTCCTGACATCACACACACTATACACGACATCACACACATGACAACACAAAAGTTATATCTGCCATCTCACGCTCTATATCTGACACTTCATCCACGGAATCTGTGTCATCAAATCCACTGTATCAATTATATTACACCCTCTCTCTGTATGATATTACACACTATATGTATGACATCACATTCTGTACGCATGACATCATATGAACACTTTATGACATCACACCATATAGGTGTGACATCACATCCAGTATATTTAAGACATCTTATCCAATATATATAATATCATCCATACTGTTTCATGAAAACAAAATGACTCTAACTGGCATCTCACCCACTGTATTTGACATCACAGCCACTGAATATGTGTGGGCTCAACCGCTCTATTAATGCCTTCACAACAATTATGGAAGTCTTCACACTTGCCACACGTATGACATCATAAACACCTTCCATCACACAAAATTCAGTCTTTATGACATCAATCGTCAGTATTTAGGATATCACAAACACTGCATTCATGACATCAGATCCCCTATATATGGCATCACATCCACGGTTTATGACATCTCATCCCCTATACCTATGAATTCACAGCCACTATATTGGTAACATAACACCCACTGTGTCTGTGAATACATATCAACTATATTTGACATGAAACACACTGTGTTAAGACAGTACAACCACTATATAAGACATCACACTCTTCATGTCTGTGTCTGTGTGATCACACACACTGTATCAATGATATAAGACACACTCGATTTATGAGATCACATCTACTGTATATATGCAACAATATGCTCTGCATATGACATCTCACCCACGATTTATGACATCACAACACTCTATCCATTACATCAGTCTATTATATCTCACCTCACACTAATTATATCTGACAGCACATAGACTGTATCTCTGTCATCACACCCAGATTATCGATCAAATATTCCCCATTGTATGTATGATAACACAGGCACAATATGTATGACATCATATGAATACATATGACATCACATCCACTTTTTAAGATATCACACCACGCTATGACATTCACACACACTGTATTCATGTTATCACACCCAGGATACCTGTCATCGCATCCACTGTAGCTGAGCTATTACTTACAGTGTATTGATTATAGCACATCTGCAATATGTGTGATATCAAACCCACTATATGTATGACATCATATGAATTCCATGTTTCATCACAACCACTCTTTATGACATCACAAGGCTGTATTCATGACATCACATCCACATTATTCCTGACATCACACCCACTGTATATGACATGACATACACTCTTCTTGTGACATCACACGCACTGTAACTATGAGAAAACACCTACTATGTTTTTGACATTATACTCAGTGTATATGACATCTCACATGGTGAATGAATGACAACACAACGACTGTATCTGCCATGATACCCAATGTTTCTGCATAATCAAACCCACTTGATTGATGAGGTCACAACTTATGTACGTATGAAATCGCAACCATTGCATGCATGACACCATAGACATTTTATGTGACATCACATCCACTCTTGCTGACAACACACCATTGTTTGTATGTCATGGCACACACTCTGTTTATGACATCATATGTATTCTATATGATGTCACCCATACTGCGTGCATGACTACACAAGCTCTATATCTGACTTGAAACCTGTTAAAACTGCCATATCATCCACTCTATATGTCATTACACCCTCTCTGTTAAAGACATCACACCTACTGTTTAAGGCATCACAACTGGCATATGTATGCCATCATATGCATTTTACATGACATCTTAACCACATTTTATGACAACAGCCCTGAGTATATATGACATCACATGCACTATATTCATTACATCACACACATTATATGACATCTCATCTACTCTGTATGATGTCACATTCACTATGTGTGTTACATGACACAATGTTTCTATCTATGGCATCAAACTCTATATGTTTATGACATATTCACTATATATGGCATCACACACATTTTTATGACAATACAACATTTGTGTGCCTTCACAGCCACTATGCCTGACATTATATTCAGTGTATTTTTGTCATTACACACAATGTACCAATTTTATGAAAAGAAGTGAATGTATGTCTTCAGAGCCTCTGTATTTATTACACCATATGCACTACACACGATATCACATCCACTCTTTATGACATCACACCACTTCATTTATGACGTCGAGTCCACTCTATCTATCAGCACATATACTCTATCTGACCACACATCCACTGTATCTGTGTAATCTCACCCACTCTATTAATGATATCACAGCCAACCTATGTATGATATCACTTACCATATACATGTGATATCTTATCCACTATATTTATGACATCCTATCTACTATGTATGACAACACATCAATGTGTATTTTTGATACCACACTCGGCATATGTGTGATATTATTTGCAATACAGATGATATCACATACCCTCTATCACACCAAACCACAGTATTTATCATGTCACATCCACTTCAGATATGACATCACAGCCCCTGTATCAGACATCACACCAACCTTATCTTTTTCATCACAATATCTCCACTGCTGTCACACCCACTTATTTATGACAACACACACACTATATATGTGACATCATATGCACTCTATATGACATCATATCCACTGCATTCATGACATCAGATCTCCTGTGTATCAGGTCACATCCACAGTTTATAACATCTCATCCCCTGTACCTGTGACATCACAGCCACTATATTTGTAACATAACACACACTATGTCTGTGAATACATATCAACTATATTTGACATGAAACACACCGTGTTAAGACAATACAACCACTATATATGACATCACACTCTTCATGTCTGTGTCTGTGATCACACCCACGGTATCGATGATATAACACACACTCTACTTATGACATCACATCTACTGTATATATGGCACAATAGGCACTGTATATGATATCTCACCCATGATTTATGACATCACAACACTCTACTCATGACATCAAAGCTATTATATCTCACCTCACACCAATTATATGTGACAGAACATCCACTGTTTCTCTGTCATTACACCCAGATTATCGATCATAAATCCCCTTTGTATGTATGCTAATACAGCCACAATATGTATGACAGAATATGAGCTACATATGGCATTGCATCCACTCTTTATGATATCACACTGTGCTATGACATCACACCTACTGTATTCATGTCATCACACCCAGGATACCTGTCATTGCATTCACTGTAGCTGGACCATTATTTATAGCGTACTGATTATTCCATACCTACTATATGTGTGACATGAAACCCACTATATATTTGACATCACAGGAATTCTATATGATATCACACTCACTCTTTATGACATAACAATACTGTATTCATGGTGCAACACCCAATCTATTCATAACAGCACACCCACTCTTTATGACATCACATACTCTATACTTGAGACATCACAGCCACTGTATCTAGGACAAAGACACCTCCTATGTTTATGACATCATATTCAATATATATGATATCTCACATGGTGTATAAATGACAATACAACCACGGTATCTGACATCACACTCACAGTATCTGTATAATCACACCCACTTGATTGATGTTATCACACCCTATGTATGTATGAAATCACACCCACTGCATTTAGGACACCAGAGGCACTATTTATGACATCACATCCTCTGTTGATGGCATCATACCATTATTTGTATATCATGGCACCCACTATGTTTATGACACCATATCCAACATATATGATGTTACACAGTGTGTGTGTGACAACACAAGCTCTATATCTGACTTGAAACCGATTATATCTGCCACCACATCTACTGTATATGTCATCACACCTCCTCTGTTGAAGACCTCACACCAACTATGTAAGACATCACTGGT
Source organism: Hydropotes inermis (assembly GCA_020226075.1). Taxonomy (NCBI): domain Eukaryota; kingdom Metazoa; phylum Chordata; class Mammalia; order Artiodactyla; family Cervidae; genus Hydropotes; species Hydropotes inermis. The sequence continues at coordinate 677,305 of CM035286.1, read as the reverse complement.
GGCATATGTATGCCATCATGAGCACTTTAGCTGACACCATATCCACCCTTCAAGACAACAACCCTTAGTATTTATGACATCACATGCCCTTTATTGATGACATCAGATGACCTATATATGACATGTCATCTACTGTGTATGATATCACATTCACTCTATGTGTCACATCATACAATGCCTGTATCTCTGACATCAAACACTCTATGTTTATGACATATTCACCTTATATGGCATCACACACAGTGTTATGACAACACAACAATTGTAAAACTTCACAGCCACTATATCTGACATCACACCAACTGTATCTGTGTCATCACACACAGTGGACCTATTTTATCAAACGCCATGTATGTATGACATCACAGCAACTATGTGTATGACATCATATGCACCACATGTGACATCACATTCACAGTTTATGACATCACACTACTTTATGTATGACATCGGGTCCACTCTATCTGACCTCACTTCCACTGTATCTTTGTCATCACACCCACCGTTTTGATGATATCACAGGTACTATATTTATGACCTCACATCCAGTATATCTGTGACATCACATCCACTATATTTATGCCATACTATCCACTAAGAATGACATCACAAAACTCTCTGCTGATGATGTAACACTCGGCCTATGTATGACATCCTTTGCACTGCAGATGACAACACACACACTCTATCACACCAAACCACAGTATTTATGATGTCAGTCCCCCTTCAGTCAGGACAAAACAGCCCCTGTATCAGACATCACACCCACCTTCTGTGTGACATCATATGAACTATATATAACATCACAACCAATCCTTATGTCTTCACACTACTGTACTTGTAATATCACAGCCTCTATATATGAAAGCACATCCAGTATGAGGGAAATATATACACTTAACAAGTGACATCACAGCCACCATCTGGGTCATCACACCCACTGTATAGGCATCATCACAACCACTCTTTTTGTGACATCACACTCGCCATATGTGTAACATCGTTTGAATTATATGAGATACCGCATCCTCACTTTTTGACCGCAAACCACCATCTTGAGAACATCACACCCACTATATTAGACATCGTGTCCACTGTATCTGTGTCATCACACCTACTCTATTGATGATATCACAGCCTCTCTATGTATGATATCACATCCAGTATATGTGAGATACTCCGTCCACTCTATTTATGACATCGTACCCACTATGTATAACATCACAATCCTGTGTGTTGAGTACACCTCACTGGACATATGTATGACATCATTTGTGCTACAGAAGACGTCATATCCACTCTATCACACCAAGCCACAATCTTTATGACTTCACGTCTAATTCAGGCATGACATTACACCCCCTGTATCAGACATCACACCAAATGTATCTTTGTCATCACAAACTCTCCACTGATATCACACCCACTTTTGTATGGCATCACACCCACTATATGTGTGACGTCATATGCACTATACATAACATCATATCCATTGCTTATGTCATCACACTACTGTACTTAGGAGAGCACAAACTTGACGTATGAAACTACATCCAGTATGCAGTTCAAAATAAACATTATCCATGTGACATCATAGTCACTAGTCTGTGTCATCACACCCACTGTATTGAGAGCATCACACCCACTCTTTGTATGGCATCACACTCGGCATAAGTATAGCATCTTTTGCACTATAGAAGACATTACATCCTCACTTTATGAAATGAAAAAAACATTTTTATGACATCACACCCGCTATACTTGACATTGTATCAATGCTATTTCTTTCACAACATCCACTGTATTGATATGGCAATATGCACATTTTTATGACAATGCATTTGTGTGCCTTCACAGCCACTATGCCTGACTTTATATTCTGTGTCATCAACGACAACACAACGACTGTATCTAACATGATACCCAATGTATCTGCATAATCAAACCCAAATCATATCCATTGTATACAAAAACATATTCACTATATTTGTACCATCACAGCCACTGTACCTGCGTCTCACAACCACGCTTTCCATGATATCGCACCCTTTGTATATATGCCATTGCACCCACTATATGTTTAACATCAAATACACTATATACGGTTTCACATCCAGAGTTTATGACATCACACCACATTATTTATGAGATCACATGCACTGTATTCATGTCATCACTCCCCCAATATCTAACACTGCATCCACAGTATCTGAGTCCTCACAATCAATCTACGTATGATCTCTGAACAACTGTATGTATGGCATCACACCCACTTTATATATGACATCTTATGCACCATGGATAATGTCACATCCACTATTTGAGTTCACCCTATTTTAGTAACCACATTACATCCACTGCATTCCTGACATCACACACACTATGCACCACATCACACAAATGACAACACAAAAGTTATATCTGCCATCTCTTCATCTATATCTGCCACTACATCCATGGTATCTGTGTCATCAAACCCAGTGTATCAATTATATTACACCCACTCGCTCTAAGATATTACACACTATATGTATGACATCACATTCAGTATGCATGACATCATATGAACACTATGACATCACAACATATAGGTACGGCATCAAATCCAGTATATTTATGACATCATATCCAATATATATGATGTCACCCATACTGTTTCATGAAAACAAAACAACTCTAACTGGCATCTCACCCACACTATTTGACATCACAGCCACTGCATCTGTATGGGCTCACCCGCTCTATCAATGCCTTCACAACTATTATGGAAGTATTCACACTTGCCACACATATGACATCATACACACCCTGCATCACACCAAATTCAGCCTTTATGACATCAATCGTCAGTATTTAGAACATCACAAACACTGCATTCATGACATCAGATCCCCTATATATAACATCACATCCACGGTTTATGACATCTCATCCCCTATACCTGTGACATCACAGCCACTGTATTGGTAACATAACACCCACTATGTTTGTGAATACATAACAACTATATTTGACATGAAACACACTGTGTTAAGACAATACAACCACTATATATGACATCACACTCTTCATGTATGTGTCTGTGTGATCACACCAACTGTATAAATGATATAAGACACAGTCGATTTATGACATCACATCTACTGTATATATGCAACAATATGCTCTGTATATGACAACTCACCCATGATTTATGACATCACAACACTCTATCCATTACATCAGTCTATTATATCTCACCTCACACTGATTATATCTGACAGCACATCCACTGTATCTCTGCCATCACACCCAGATTATGGATCAAATATTCACAATTGTATGCATGATAACACAGGCACAGTATATATGACATCATATGAATACAAATGACATCACAACCACTCTTTAAGATATCTCACCACGCTATGTCATTCACACACACTGTATTCATGTCATCACACCCAGGATACCTGTCATCGCATTCACTGTATGTGAGCTATTACCGACAGTGTATTGATTATAGCACATCTGCAATATGTGTGATATCAAAACCACTATATGTATGACATTATATGAATTCCATGTTTAATCAGAACTGCTCTTTATGACATCACAAGACTTTATTCATAACTTCACATCCACATTATTCCTGACATCACACCCACTGTATATGACATGACATACACTCTTCTTGTGACATCACAACCCCTTTAACTATTGGAAAACCCCTACTATGTTTTTGACATTATACTCAGGGTATATGACATCTCACATGGTGAATGAATGACAACACAATGACTGTATCTGTTATGATACCCAATGATTCTGCATAATAAAACCCACTTGATTGATGACATCACAACCTATGTACATATGAAATCGCACCCATTGCATACATGACACCATAGGCATTTTATGTGACATCACATCCAGTCTTGCTGACAACACACCATTGTTTGTATGTCATGGCACACACTTTGTTTATGACATCACATGTGTTCTATATGATGTCACCCATACTGTGTGTCTGACTACACAAGCTCTATATCTGACTTGAAACCTGTAAAAACTGCCATCTCATCCACTCTATATGTCATTACACCCTCTCTGTCAAAGACATCACACCTACTGTTTAAGACATCACAACTGGCATATGTATGCCATCATATGCGTTTTACATGACATCATAACCACATTTTATGACAACAGCCCTGAGTATTTATGACATCACATGCACTATATTCATTACATCACACACATTATATATGACAACTCATCTACTCTGTATGATGTCACATTCACTATGTGTGTTACATAACACAATATCTCTATCTATGTTATCAAACACTGTATTTTTACAACATATTCACGTTATATGGCATCACGCACATTGTTATGACCACACAAGAGTTGTGTGCCTTCACAGCCACTA
>CM035286.1:627299-663125 GCA_020226075.1 Hydropotes inermis | reverse complement strand
CATCTGAGGGCACATCCACTGTATCTTTGTCATCACACCGAGATTATTGATCATACAACCCCCAATGTTTGTATGATAACACAGCCACAATATTTATGATATCATATGAACTACCTATGACATCACATCCACTCTTTATGATATCACACCACACTGTGTCATCACACCCACTGTATTCATGTCATCACACCTAGGATACCTGTCATCGCATCCACTGTAGCTGGACAATTACTTATAGTGTACTGAATATACCACACCTACTATATGTGTGACATGAAACCCACTATATGTATGACATCACATGAAATCTATATGATATCACACTCACTGTTTATGACATAACAATACTGTATTCAGGACATCACATCTACTCTATTCATAACAGCAGACCCAACCTATATGATATAACATACTCTATACTTGCGACATCACAGCCACTGTATCTATGACAAGACACCTCCTATGTTTATGACATCATCCTCAGTATATTTGACATCTCACATGGTGTATGAATGACAATACAACCACGGTATCTGACATCACACTCACAGTATCTGTGTAATCACACCCACTTGATTGATGATATCAGACCCTATGCATGTATGAAATCACACCCACTGCATGTAGTATACCATAGGCACTATTTCTGACATCACATCCTCTATTGATGACATCATACCATTGTTTGTATGACATCACATCCACTATATTTATGACATAATATCCACTAAGTACGGCAACACAACCCTCTGTGTTGATGACGCAACACTCGGCATATGTATGACCTCCTTTGCACTGCAGATGACAATGCACCCCCTCTATCACACCAAACCACAGTATTTTTGATGTCACATCCACTTCAGGCAGGACAGCACAGCCCCTCTATCAGGCATTGCACCGACACTATCTATGTCATCACACCATCTCCAATGACATCACACCCACTTTTGTATTACATCACACCCACCTTCTATGTGACATCATATGAACTATATATAACATCACACCCAATCCTTGTGTCACCATACTACTGAGCTTATGACATCAAAGGCTCTATATATGAAACCACATCCAGTATGAGGGCAACATATACAATTAACATGTGACATCACAGCCATTATCTGGGTCATTACAACCACTGTATAGAAAACATCACACCCACTCTTTTTATGATATCACACTCACCATATGTGTGGCATCGTTTGCATTATACAAGACATCACATCCTCACTTTTTGACCTCAAACCACCATTTTGAGGACATCACACCCACCATATTAGACATCATGTCCAGTGTATCTGTGTCATCACTCCAACACTATCGATGATATCACAGCCACTATATGTATGATATCACATCAAGTATATATGAGACATTCTGTCCACTATATTTATGGCATCATACCCACTATATATGACAACATAACACTGTGAGTTGATTACACCACACTCGGCATATGTATGACATCATTTGCGCTACAGAAGACATCACATCCACTCTATCACACCAAGCCACAGTCTTTATGACTTCACATCCACTTCAGGCATGACATCACACCCCCTGTATCAGACATCACAGCAACTGTATCTTTGTCATCACCACCTCTCCACTCATATCACACCCACATTTGTGTGATATCACACCCACTATATCTGTGACATCGCAAGCACTATATATAACGTCATATCCACTGCTTATGTCATCCCACTATTCTACTTATGACAGCACAACCTTCACATATGAAACCACATCCAGTATGCAGTTCAAAATATACACTATCCCTGTGACATCACAGTCACTAGTCTGTGTCATCACACCCACTGGATTTAGAGCATCACACCCACTCTTTGTATGACCTCACACTCGGCACAGGTATAGCATCTTATGCACTATAGAAGACATTACATCCTCACTTTATGAAATCAAACGACCATTTTTATGACATCACTCCCACTATATTTGACATCATATCGACACTATTTCTGTCACCACATCCACTCTATTGATGATATCACACCAACTCTATTTATGAGATCTTATCCTCTATATATGTTGATGTCATATCCATTGTATACAAAGACTTATTCACTATGTTTGTACCATCACAGACACTGTACCTGTGTCTCACACCAACACTTTTCATGATATCACATCCTTCATATATATGACATTGCACGCACTATATGTTTAACATCAGATACTCTATATAAGGTATCACATCCACAGTTTATTACATCACGCCACATTATTTATGATATAACATGCACTGTATTCATGTCATCACTCCCACGATATCTAACACAGCATCCACAGTATCTGTGTCCTCACAACCCCTCTACGTATGATCTCTGAACAACTGTATGTTCTATAAAACACCCAATTTATATATGATATCTTATGCATCATACATAACGTCATATCCACTTTTAGGGTTCACACCATTGTAGTGACCACATTACATCCACTGCATTCATGACATCACACACACTATATATGACATCAAACACATGACAACACAAAAGGTATATCTGCCATCTCATCCTCTATATCTGACACTACATCCACTGTATCTGTGTCATCAAACACAGTGTATCAATTGTATTGCACCCACTCATTGTATGACATTACACACTATATGTTTGACATCACATTAAGTATGCATGACATCACATGAACACTTTATGACATTACACCTGTATAGGTATGACATCACATCCAGTATATTAATGGCATCATATCAAATATATTTGATATCACCCAAACTGTTTCATGAAAACCAAACGACTATAGCTGTCATCTCACCCATGGTTTTTGACATCACAGCCACTGCATCTGTGTGGTCACACCCACTCTATCAATGCCTTCACAACAATTATGGAAGTCTTCACACTTCGCACACGTATGATATAATACACACCCTACATCACAACCAGTTCAGACTTTATGACATCAATCGTCAGTATTTAGGACATCACAAACACTGCATTCATGACATCAGATCTCCTATATATGACATCACATCCACGGTTTATGACATTTCATCCCCTATACCTGTGACATCACAGCCACTATATTGGTAACATAACACCCACTATGTTTCTGAATACATATCAACTATATTTGACATTAAACACACTGTGTTAAGACAATACAACCACTATATATGACATCACACTCTTCATGTCTGTGTCTGTGTGATCACACCCACAGTATCGATGATATAACACACACTCGATTTATGACATCACATCTACTGTATATATGGCACAATATGCACTGTATATGACATCTCACCCATGATTTATAGCATCAAAACACTCTATTCATGACATCAAAGCTATTATATCTCACCGCACACCATATTATATCTGACAGTACATCCACTGTATGTCTGCCATCACACCCAGATTGTCGATCATAAAACCCTCATCGTATGTATAACACAGCCACAATATATATGACATCATATGAACTACATGTGACATTGAATCTACTCTTTGTGATATCACACCACGCTAAGACATCACCCCCACTCTCTTCATGTCATCACACCCAGGATACCCATCAACGCATCCATTGTAGTTGGACCATTACTTATAGTGTACTGATTATACCACACCTACTATATGTGTGACATGAAACCCTCTATATGTATGACATCACAGAAATTCTATATGACATCACACTCACTCTTTATGATATAACAATACTGTATCCATGACGTCACATCCACTCTATTCATGACAGCATACCCACTCTATATGACATCACATACTTTATACTTGTGACATCACAGCGACTGTATCTATGACAAGACACCTGCTGTGTTTATGACATCATACTCAGTATATATGACATCTCACATGATGTATGAATGACAACAAAACCACGGTATCTGACATCACACTCACAGTATCTGTGTAATCAAACCCCCTTGATTGATGCCATCATTACCTATGTATGCATGAAATCACACCCACTGCATGTAGGACACCATAGGCACTATTTATGACATCACGTCTTCTCTTGATGACATCATACCATTGTTTGTATGTCATGGCACCCACTATGTTTATGACATCACATCCACTATATACCATGTCAAATACACCATTTGTATGACAAGACAAGCTCTATATTTTAATTGAAACACATTCTATCTGTGATCACATCCACTGTATATGTCATCACACCCACTCTGTCGAAGACATCACACCAACTATGTAAGACAACACAAGTGGCATATGTATGCCATCATGTGCACTATACATGACACCATATCCACCCTTTAAGACAACACAACTTAGTATTCATGACATCACATGCACTTTACTGATGACACCACATGAACTATATATGACATGTCATCTACTGTGTATGATATCACATTCACTATATGTGTGACATCACACAATGCCTGTATCTCTGACATCAAAAACTCTATGTTTATGATATATCCACTTTATATGACATCACACACAGTGTTATGACAACATAACTATTGTGTAATGTCACAGCCACTATGTCTGACAGCACACCCACTGTATCTTTGTCATCAAAACCAGTGGATAAATTTTATCAAACCCAATGTATGTATGACATCTCAGCCACTATGTGTATGACATCATATGCACTACATGTGACATCACATCAAAAATTTAGAACATCACACCACTTTATGTATGACATCAGGTCCACTCTATCTGACCTCACTTCCACTGTATCTCTGTCATCACACCCACCCTATCGATGATATCACAGACATTATATGTATGACCTCACATCCAGTATATCTGGGACATCACAGCCACTATATTTATGATATAATATCCACTAAGTATGGCGTCACAACACTCTATGTTTATGACGCAACACTCGGCATATGTCTGACATCCTTTGCAATGCAGATGACAACGCACCCACTCTATCACACCAAACCACAGTATTTATGATGTCACATCAACTTCAGGTATTACAACGCAGCCGCTGTATCAGACATTGCACCCATTGTATCTATGTCATCACACCGTCTCCACTGACATCTCACCCACTTTTGTATGACATCACACCCACCTTCTGTGTGACATCATATGAACCATATATATCATCACACCCAATCCTTATGTCATCACACTGCTGTGCTTATGCCATCACAGCCTCTATATATGAAACCACAACCAATATGAGGGTAGCATAGACATTTAACATGTGACATCACAGCCACTATCTGTGTCATCACACTCACTGCATAGTCAACATCGCACCCACTCTTTTTATGATATCACACTCGCCATATGTGTGGCATCGTTTGCATTATACAAGACATCACATCCTCACTTTTTGACCTCAAACCACCATTTTGAGGACATCACACCCACCATATTAGACATCGTGTCCACTGTATCTGTGTCATCACTCCAACACTATCGATGATATCACAGCCACTATATGTATGATATCACATCAAGTATATATGAGACATTCTGTCCACTATATTTATGACATCATGCGCACCATGTATGACAACACAACACTGTGAGTTGATTACACCACACTCGGTATATGTATGACATCATTTGCGCTACAGAAGACGTGGCATCCACTCTATCACACCAAGACACAGTCTTTATGACTTCACATCCACTTCAGGCATGACATCACAGCCCCTGAATCAGACATCGCACCAACTGTATCTTTGTCATCACAACCTCTCCACTGATATCACACTCTCTTTTGTATGCCATCACACCCACTATATCTGTGACATCATGCACACTATATATAACATCATATCCACTGTTTATGTCATCACACTATTGTATTTATGACAGCAAAAGCTTGACATATGAAACCACATCCAGGATGCAGTTCAAAATATACACTATCCCTGTGACATCACAGTCACAAGTCTGTGTCATCACACCCATTGTATTGAGAGCATCACAATCAAACATTGTATGACATCACACATGGCATAGGTCTAGCATCTTTTGCACTATAGAAGATATTACATCCTCACTTTATGAAATCAAACCACCATTTTTATGACATCACACTTACTATATTTGACATCGTATCAACGCTATTTCTGTCACCACATCCACTCTATTGATGATATCACACCAACTCTATTTATGAGATCTCATCCTCTATATATGTTGACATCACATCCATTGTATACAAAAACTTATTCACTATATTTGTACCATCACAGCCACTGTACCTGTGTCTCACAGACACACTTTCCATGATATCACACTCTTTGTATATATGACATTGCATGCAATACCTGTTTAATATCAGATACTCGATATAAGGTATCACATGCACAGTTTATAATATCACCCCACATTATTTATGACATCACATGCCCTGTATTCATGTCATCACTCCCGCAATATCTAACGATGCATCCACAGTATCTGTGTCCTCACAACCCCTCTACGTATGATCTCTGATCAATTGTGTGTATGACAACACACCCACTTTATATATGACATCTTATTCACCATATATAATGTCACATCCACTCTTTCAGTTCACACCAAAGTAGTGTCGTCATTACGTCCACTGCATTCATGACATCACACACACTATATACGACATCACACACATGACAACACAAAAGTTATATCTGCCATCTCACCGTCTATATCTGACACTACATCCACTGTTTCTGTGTCATCAAACCCAGTGTATTACACCCACTCGCTGTATGACATTACACACTATATGTATGACGTCACATTCAGTATGCATGACATCCCATGAACACTTTATGACATCACACCCACATTATTTCGACATCACAACCCCCACTATGTTTCTGAATACATATCAACTATATTTAAAATGAAACACACTATTAAGACAATACTACCACTATATAAGACATCACACTCTTCATGTCTGTGTCTGTGTGATCACACCCACTGTATCAATGATATAACACACATTCGATTTATGCCATCACATCTACTGTGTATATGGCACAATATTCACTTTATATGACATCTCACTCACGATTTATGACATCACGACAGTCTTCTCATGACATCAAAGCTCTTATATCTCACCTCACATCGATTACATCTGAGGGCACATCCACTGTATCTTTGTCATCACACCGAGATTATCGATCATACAACCCCCAATGTTTGTATGATAACACAGCCACAATATTTATGATATCATATGAACTACCTATGACATCACATCCACTCTTTATGATATCACACCACACTATGACATCACACCGACTGTATTCATGTCATCACACCTAGGATACCTGTCATCGCATCCACTGTAGCTGGACAATTACTTATAGTGTACTGAATATACCACACCTACTATATGTGTGACATGAAACCCACTATATGTATGACATCACATGAAATCTATATGATATCACACTCACTCTTTATGACATAACAATACTGTATTCAGGACGTCACATCTACTCTATTCATAACAGCAGACCCAACCTATATGATATAACATACTCTATACTTGCGACATCACAGCCACTGTATCTATGACAAGACACCTCCTATGTTTATGACATCATCCTCAGTATATTTGACATCTCACATGGTGTATGAATGACAATACAACCACGGTATCTGACATCACACTCACAGTATCTGTGTAATCACACCCACTTGATTGATGATATCACACCCTATGCATGTATGAAATCACACCCACTGCATGTAGTATACCATAGGCACTATTTCTGACATCACATTCTCTATTGATGACATCATACCATTTTTTGTATGTCATCACGTCCACTATGTTTATGACATCATATCCACTATATATGATGCCACACACACTGTTTGTATGACAACACAAGCTGTATATCTGAGTTTAAACCCACTCTGTCTGCCATCACATCCACTGTATAGGTCATCACACCCACTCTGTCGAAGACATCACACCAACTATGTAAGACATCACAGGTGGCAAATGTATGCCATCATGTGCACTATACATGACACCATATCCACTCTTTAAGACAACACTTAGTATTTATGACATCACATGCCCTTTATTGATGACATCACATGCACTATATATGACATGTCATCTACTGTGTATGATATCACATTCACTATATGTGTGACATCACACAATGCCTGTATCTCTGACATCACACACTCTATATTTATGACATATCCACTTTATATGGCATAACAAACAATGTTATACAATACAATCATTGTGTAACTTCACAGCCACTATGTCTGACATCACACCCACTGTATCTGTGTCATCACACCCAGTGGATCAATTTTATCAAACCCAGTGTATGTATGACATCACAGCCACTATGTGTATGACATCATATTTACAACATGTGACATCACATCCACAGTTTAGGACATCACAGAACTTTATGTATGACATCAGGTCAACACTATCTGACCTCACTTCCACAGTATCTCTGTCATCACACCCACCCTATCGATGATATCACAGCCACTATATATATGACCTCACATCCAGTATACCTGTGACATCACATCCACAATATTTATGACATAATATCCACTAAGTAGGACATCATAACCCTCTGTGTTGATGACACAACACTTGGCATATGTATGACATCCTTTGCACTGCAGATGACAATGCACCCACTCTATCACACCAAACCACAGTATTTATGATGTCACATCCACTTCAGGCAGGACAGCACAGCCCCTCTATCAGACATCGCACCGACTCTATCTATGTTATCACACCGTCTCCACTGACATCACACCCACTTTTGTATGACATCACACCCACATTCTGTGTGACATTCTATGAACTATATATAACATCACACCCAATACTTGTGTCACCATACTAGTGTGCTTATGACATCAAAGCCTCTATATGTGAAACCACATCCAGTATGAGGGCAGAATATACACTTAACATGTGACATCACAGCCAGTATCTGGGTCATCACAACCACTGTATAGAAAACATCACACCCACACTTTTTATGACATAATACTCGCCATATATGTGGCATCGTTTGCATTATACAAGACATCACATCCTCACATTTTGACCTAAAACCACCATTTTGAGGACATCACACCCACCATATTAAACATCGTGTCCACTGTATCTGTGTCATCACTCCAACACTATCGATGATATCACAGCCACTGTATGTATGATATCACCTCAAGTATATATGAGACATTCTGTCCACTATATTTATGACATCTCACCCACTATATATGACATCACAACACTGTGAGTTGTTTACACCACACTCGTCCTATGCATGACATCATTTGCTCTACAGAAGACGTCACATCGACTCTATCACACCAAGCCACAGTCTTTATGACTTCACATACACTTCAGGCATGACATCCCAGGCCCTGTATAAGACATCACACCAACTGTATCTTTGTCATCACAACCTCTCCACTCATATCACACCCACTTTTGTATGACATCACACCCACTATATCTGTGACATTATAAGCACTATATATAACATCATATCCACTGCTTATGTCATCACCCTCTTCTAGTTATGACAGCACAAGCTTGACCTATGAAACCACATAAAGTATGCAGTTCAAAATATACACTGTCCCTGTGACATCACATTCTTTACTCTGTATCATCACACCCACTCTTTTTATGACATCACACTCGACATAGGTATAGCATCTTTTGCACTATAGAAGACATTACATCCTCACTTTATAAAGTCAAATGACCAATTTTATGACATCACTCCCACTATATTTGACATAGTATTGACACTATTTCTGTCACCACATCCACTCTATTGATGATATCACACCAACTCTATATATGAGATCTCATCCTCTATATATATCGCCATCATATCCATTGTATACAAAAACTTATTAGCTATATTTGTACCATCACAGCCACTGTACCTGTGTCTCACACCCACACTTTCCATGATATGACACCCTTTGTATATATGACATTGCATGGACTATATGTTTATCATCAGATACACTATATAAGGTATCACATCCACAGTTTATGATATCATGCCACATTATTTATGACATCACATGCACTGTATTCATGTCATCACTCCCACGATATCTAATACTGCATCCACAGTATCTGTGTCCTCACAACCCCTCAACATATGATCTCTGAACAACTGTATGTTTTATAACATACCCACTTTATATATGACATCTTATGCACCATACATAATGTCATAACCACTCTTAGATTTCACACCATTGTAGTGACCACATTACATCCACTGCATTCATGCCATCACACACACTATATACGACATCAAACACATGACAGCACAAAAGGTATATCTGCCATCTCACCCTTTATATCTGACACTACATCCACTGTATCTGTGTCATCAAACCCAGTGTATCAATTGTATTACACCCACTCGCTGTATGACATTACACACTATATGTATGACATCACATTCAGTATGCATGACATCACATTAACACTTTCTGACATCACACCTGTATAGGTATGACATCACATCCAGTGTATTTATGACATCATATCCAATATATATGATATCACACAAACTGTTTCATGAAAACAAAACGACTATACCTGGCATCTCACCCACTGTTTTTGAGATCACAGCCACTGAATCTGTGTGGTCATACCTGCTCTATCAATGCCTTCACAACAATTATGGATGTCTTCACACTTGGCACATGTATGACATCATACACACCCTACATCACATCCAGTTCTGACTTTATGACGTCGATCATCAGTATTTAGGACATCACAAACACTGCATTGATGACATCAGATCTCCTATATATGACATCACATCCACGGTTTATGACATTTCATCCCCTATACCTGTGACATCACAGCCACTCTATCGGTAACATAACACACACTATGTTTCTGAATACATATCAACTATATTTGACATGAAAACCACTGTGTTAAGACAATACCACCACTATATATGACATCACACTCTTCATGTCTGTGTCTGTGTGATCACACCTACTCTATCGATGATATAACACACACGCGATTTATGACATCATGTCTACTGTATATAAGGCACAATATGCACTGTATATGACATCTCACCCATGATTTATAGCATCAAAACACTCTATTCATGATACCAAAGCTATTATATCTCACCTCACACCGATTATATCTGGCAGTACATCCACTGTATGTCTGTCATCATACCCAGATTGTCGATTATAAAACCCTCATCATATGTATAACATAGCCACAATATATATGACATCATATGAACTACATGTGACATAGCATCTACTTTTTGTGATATCACACCACGCTATGAAATCACCCCCACTCTATTCATGTCATCACACCCAGGATACCCATCAACGCATCCATTGTAGTTGGACCATTACTTACAGTGTACTGATTATACCACACCTAATATATGTGTGACATGAAACCCACTATATGTATGACATCACAGAAATTCTATATGACATCACACTCACTCTTTATGACATAACAATACTGTATCCATGACGTAATATCCACTCTATTCAGGAGAGCACACCCACTCTATACGACATCACATATTTTATACTTGCGACATCACAGTGACTGTATCTATGACAAGACACCTCCTGTGTTTATGACATCATACTCTGTATATATGACATCTCACATGGTGTATGAATGACAACAAAACCACGGTATCTGACATCACACTCACAGTATCTGTGTAATCACACCCACTTGATTGGTGACATCACACCCTATGTATGTATGAAATCACACCCACTTCAGTTAGGACACCATAGGAACTATTTATGACATCACAACTTCTCTTGACGACATCATACCATTGTTTGTATGTCATGGCACCCACTATGTTTATGACATCGTATCCACTACATACTATGTCACACACAGTGTTTGTATGACAAGACAAGCTCTATATCTGACTTGAAATACATTCTATCTGCCATCACATCCACTGTATATGTCATCACACCCACTCTGTCGAAGACATCACACCAAATATGTAAGGCATCACAGTTGGCATATGTATGCCATCATGTGCTCTATACATGACACCATATCCACCCTTTAAGACAACAAGCCTTAGTATTTATGACATCACATGCCCTTTATTGATGACATCATATGCACTATAGATGACATGTCATCTTCTGTGTATGATATCACATTCACTATATGTGTGACATCACACAATGCCTATACCTCTGACATCAAAAACTCTATGTTTATTACATATCCACTTTATATGACATCACACACAGTGTTATGAAAACACAAGTATTGTGTAACTTCACAGCGACTATGTCTGACAGCACACCCACAGTATCTTTGTCATCACAACCAGTGGATCAATTTTATCAAACTCAGTGTATGTATGACATCTCGGCCACTATGTGTATGATATCATATGCACTACATGTGACATCACATCAACAATTTAGAACATCACAACACTTTATGTATGACATCAGGTCCACTCTATCTGACCTCACTTCCACTTTATCTCCGTCATCACACCCACCCTATTGATGATATCACAGCCACTATATGTATGACCTCACATCCAGTCTATCTGGGACATAACATTCACTATATTTATGATATAATATCCACTAAGTATGACATCACAACACTCTGTGTTCATGACGTAACACTCAGCATATGTATGACAACCTTTGCACTGCAGATGACAACGCACCCACTCTATCACACCAAACCACAGTATTTATGATGTCACATCCACTTCAGGCATGACAACGCAGCCCCTGTATCAGACATCGCACCCATTTTATCTATGTCATCACACCGTCTCCACTGACATCTCACCCACTTTTGAATAACATCACACCCAACTTCTGTGTGACATCATATGAACTATATATATCATCACACCCAATCCTTATGTCATCACACTACTGTGCTTATGCCATCACAGCCTCTATATATGAAACCACATCCAGTATGAGAGCAACATAGACATTTAACATGTGACATCACAGCCATTACCTGTGTCATCACACTCACTGCATAGTCAACATTGCACCCACTCTTTTTATGATATCACACTCGCCATATGTGTGGCATCATTTGCATTATACAAGACATCACATCCTCACTTTTTGACCTCAAACCACCATTTTGAGGACATCACACCCAGCATGTTAGACATCGTGTCCACTGTATCTGTGTCATCACTCCAACACTATCGATGATATCACAGCCACTATATGTATGATATCACATCAAGTATATATGAGACATTCTGTCCACTGTATTTATGACATCATACCCACCATGTATGACAACACAACACTGTGAGTTGATTACACCACACTCAGCATATCTATGACAACATTTCGCTACAGAAGATGTCACATCCACTCTATCACACAAAGCCACAGTCTTTATGACTTCACATCCACTTCAGGAATGACATCACAACCCCTGTAGCAGACATCGCACCAACTGTATCTTTGTCATCACAACCTCTCCACTGATATCACACCCACTTTTGTATGACACCACACCCACTATATCTGTGACATCATAAACACTATATATAACATCATATCCACTGTTTATGTCATCACAATATTGTACTTATGACAGCAAAAGCTTGACATATGAAACCTCATCCAGGATGCAGTTCAAAATATACACTGTCCCTGTGACATCACAGTCACTAGTCTGTGAAATCACACCCACTGTATTGAGAGCATCACAACCAAACATTGTATGACATCACACTTGGCATAGGTATAGCATCTTTTGCACTATAGAATATATTACATCCTCACTTTATGAAATCAAACCACCATTTTTATGACATCACTACCACTATATTTGACATTGTATCAACGCTATTTCTGTCACCACATCCACTCTATTGATGATATCACACCAACTCTATTTATGAGATCTCATCCTCTATATATGTCGACATCATATCCATTGTATACAAAAACTTCTCCACTATATTTGTACCATCACAGCCACTGTACCTGTGTCTCACAGACACACTTTCCATGATATCACACTCTTTGTATATATGACATTGCACGCAATATATGTTTAACATCAGATACTCTATATAAGGTATCACATCCACAGTTTATGACATCACCCCACATTATTTATGAAATCACATGCCCTGTATTCATGTCATCACTCCCACAATATCTAACACTGCATCCACAGTATCTGTGTCCTCACAACCCCTCTAAGTATGATCTCTGAACAATTGTGTGTATGACAACACACCCACTTTATATATGACACCTTATGCACCATATATAACGTCACATCCACTCTTTCAGTTCACACCAATGTAGTGACCACATTACGTCCACTGCATTCATGACATCACACACACTATATACGACATCACACACATGACAGCACAAAAGTTCTACTGCCATCTCACTCTCTATATCTGACACTACATCCACTGTATCTGTGTCATCAAACCCAGTGTATTACACCCACTCGCTGTATGACATTACACACTATATGTATGACATCACATTCAGTATGCATGACATCCCATGAACACTTTAAGACATCACACCTGTATAGGTATGACATCACATCCAGTATATTTATGACATCATATCTAATATATATGATATTACAAATACTGTTTCATGAAAACTAAACAACTATACCTGGCATCTCACCCACTGTATTTGACATCACAGCCATTGCATCTGTGTGGTCACACCCACTCTATTAATGCCTTCAAAACAATTATGGGAGTCTTCACACTTGGCACATGTATGGCATCATACACAACCTACAGCACATCAAATTCAGACTTTATGATATCAATCCTCAGTATTTAGGACATCACTAACACTGCATTCATGACATCAGATCTCCTATATATGACATCACATTCACCGTTTATGACACCTCATCCCCTATACCTGTGACATCGCAGCCATTATATTGGTAACATAACACCCACTATGTTTCTGAATACATATCAACTATATTTGACATGAAACACACTGTGTTAAGACAATACAACCATTATATATGACATCACACTCTTCATGTCTGTGTCTGTGTGATCACACCCACTGTATCGATGATATAACACACACTCGATTTATGACATCACATCTATTGTATATATGGCACAATATGCACTATATATGACAACTCACCCGCGATTTGTAACATCAAAACACTCTACTCATGACATCAAAGCTCTTATATCTCACCTCACACCGATTATATCTGACAGTACATGCACTGTATGTCTGTCATCACACCCAGATTGTCAATCATAAAACACTCATCATATGTATAACACAACCACAGTATATATGACATCATATGAACTACATGTGACAAAGCATCTACTCTTTGTGATATCGCACCACGCTATGACATCACACCCACTCTATTCATGTCATCACACCCAGGATACCCATCAACGCATCCATTGTAGTTGGACCATTACTTAGAGTGTACTGATTATACCACACCTACAATACGTGTGACATGAAACCCACTCTATGTATGACATCACAGAAATTTTATATGACATCACAATCACTCTTTATGACATAACAATACTGTATCCATGATGTCACATCCACTCTATTCATGACAGCATACACACTCTATATGACATCACATACTTTATACTTGTGACATCACAGTGAATGTATCTATGACAAGACACCTGCTGTGTTTATGACCTCATATGCAGTATATATGACATCTCACATGGTGTATGAATGACAACAAAACCACGGTATCTGACATCACACTCACAGTATCTGTGTAATCACACCCACTTGATTGATGATATCACACCCTATGCATGTATGAAATCACACCCACTACATGTAGGATACCATAGGCACTATTTATGACATCACATCCTCTATTGATGACATCATACCATTGTTTGTATGTAATCGCGTCCACTATGTTTATGACATCATTTCCACTATATATGATGCCACTCACATTCTTTGTATGACAACAAAAGCTGTATATCTGAGTTTAAACCCATTCTGTCTGCCATCACATTCACTGTATATGTCATCACACCCACTCTGCCGAAGACATCACACCAACTATGTAAGACATCACAGGTGGCATATGTATGCCATCATGTGCACTATACATGACAACATATCCACTCTTTAAGAAAACAACACATAATATTTATGACATCACATGCCCTTTATTGATGACATCACGTGCAATATATATGACATTTCATCTACTCTGTATGATATCACATTCACTATATGTGTGACACCACACAATGCCTGTATCTCTGACATCACACACTCTATAATTATGACATATCCACTTTAAATGGCATAACAAACAATGTTATGACAATACAATCATTGTGTAACTTCACCGCCGCTATGTCTGACATCACAGCCACAGTATCTGTGTCATCACACCCAGTGGATCAATTTTATCAAACCCAGTGTATGTATGACATCACAGCCAATATGTGTATGACATCATATGCACTACATGCGACATCACATCCACAATTTAGGAAATCACACCACTTTATGTATGACATGAGGTCAACTCTATCTGACCTCACTTCCACTGTATCTCTGTCATCACACCCAACCTATCGATGATATCACAGCCACTATATGTATGACCTCACATCCAGTATACCTGTGACATCACATCCGCTATATTTATGACATAATATCCACTAAGTATGACATCACAACCCTCTGTGTTGATGACGCAACACTCGGCATATATATGACATCCTTTGCACTGCAGATGACAACGCACCCACTCTATCACACCAAACCACAGTATTTATGATGTCACATCCACTTCAGGCAGGAAAGCACAGCCCTCTATCAGACATCGCACCGACTCCATCTATGTCATCACACCGTCTCCACTGACATCAAACCCACTTTTGTATGACATCACACCCACCTTCTATGTGACATCATATGAACTATATATAACATCACACCCAATCCTTGTGTCACCATACTACTGTGCTTATGACATCAAAGCCTCTATATATGAAACCACATCCAGTATGAAGGCAACATATACACTTAACATGTGACATCACAGCCATTATCTGGGTCATCACAACCACTGTATAGAAAACATCACACCCACTCTTTTTATGATATCACACTCGCCATATGTGTGGCATGGTTTGCATTATACAAGACATCACATCCTCACTTTTTGACCTCAAACCACCATTTTGAGGACATCACACCCACCATATTAGACATCGTGTCCACTGTATCTGTGTCATCTCTCCAACACTATCGATGATATCACAGCCACTATATGTATGATATCACATAAAGTATATATGTGACATTCTGTCCACTATATTTATGACATCATACCCACTATATATGCAACAAAACACTCTGAGTTGATTACACCACACTCGGTATATGTATGACATCTTTTGCGCTACAGAAGATGTCACATCCACTCTATCACACCAAGCCACGGTCATTATGACTTCACATCCACTTCAGGCATGACATCACACCCACTGTATCAGACATCGAAGCAACTGTATGTTTGTCATCACAACCTCTCCACTCATATCACACCCACTTTCATATGACATCACACCCACTATATGTGTGACATCATATGCACTATATATAACATCATATCCACTTCTTATGTCATCCCACTATTCTATTTATGACAGCACAACCTTGACATATGAAACCACATCCAGTATGCAGTTCAAAATATACACTATCCCTGTGACATCACAGTCACTAGTCTGTGTCATCACACCCACTGTTTTGAGAGCATCACACCCACTCTTTGTACGACATCACACTCGGCATAGGTATAGCATCTTTTGCACTATAGAAGATATTACATCCTCACTTGATGCAATCAAACCACCATTTTTATAACATCACCCCCACTATATTTTACATCGTATTGACACTATTTCTGTCACCACATTCACTGTATTGATGATATAACACCAACTGTATTTATGAGATCTCATCCTTTATATATGTCAACATCATATCCATTGTATACAACAATATATTCACTATATTTGTACCATCACAGCCACTGTACATGTGTCGCACACCCACTCTTTCCATGATATCACCCCCTTTGTACGTATGACATTGCACCCACTATATTTTTAACATCAGATACACTATATAAGGTGTCACATCCACACTTAAGGACATCATGCCACATTATATATGAAATCACATGTACTGTATGCATGTCATCAATCCCATGACATCTAACACTGCATCCATAGTATCTGTGTCCTCACAACTCCTCTAAGTATGATTTGTGAACAACTGTATGTATGACATCACACCCACTTTTATATGACATCTTATGCAACATCCATAACGTGACATCCACTCTTTGAGTTCACACCATTTTAGTAACCACATTATATCTACTGCATTCATGACATCTCACACACGATATACAACATCACACACATGACAACACAAATGTTATATCTGCCATCTCAACCTCTATATCTGACACTACATCCACTGTATCTGTGTCATCAAACCCAATGTAGCAATTGAATTACACCCAGTGGCTGTATGACATTACAAACTATATGTATGTCATCACATTCAGTATGCATGACATCACATGAACACGTTATGACATCACACCTGTATAGGAATGACATCAAATCCAGTATATTTATGACATCATATCCAATATATATGATATCACCCATATTGTTTCATGTAAACAAAACGACTATACCTGGCATCTCACCCACTCTATTTGACATCACAGCCACTGCATCTGTGTGGTCACACCCGCTCTCTCAATGCCTTCACAAGAATTATGGAAGTCTTCACACTTGGCACAAGTATGACACCATACACACCCTACATCAAATCAAATTCAAATATTATGACATCAATCGTCAGTATTTAGGACATCACAAACACTGCCTTCATGACATCAGATCTCCTATATATGACATCACATCCACGGCTTATGACATTTCATCCCCTATACCTCTGACATCACAGCCACTATATCGGTAACATAACAGCCACTATGTTTTTGAATTCATGTCAACTATATTTGACATGAAACACACTGTGTTAAGACAATACAACCACTATATATGATATCACACTCTTCATGTCTGTGTCTGTGTGATCACACCCGCTGTATTGGTATTATAACACACACTCTATTTATGACATGACATCTACTGTATATATGGCAAAATATGCACTGTATATGACATCTCACCCACGGTTTATGACATTACAACACTCTACTCATGACATCAAAGCTGTTATATCTCACCTCACACTGAATAAATCTGACAGCACATCCACTGTATCTCTGTCATCACACACAGTTTATCGATCATACAACCCCCATTGTATGTATAACACAGCCACAATATGTATGACATCATATAAACTACATATGACATCACATCCACTGTTTATGATATTATACAACACTGTGACATCACACCCACTCTATTCATGTCTTCACACCCAGGTTACCTGTCGTCGCATCCACTGTAGCTGGACAATTACTTATAGTGTTCTGATTATACCCACACCTACTATATGTGTGACATGAAACCCACTATATATATGATATCACAGGAATTCTATATGACATCACACTCACTCTTTATGACATAACAATACTGTATTCATGACATCATATCCACTCTATTCATGATGGTACACCCACTCTATATGACATCACATACTCTATACTTGCGACATCACAGCCACTGTATCTATGACAAGACACCTCCTATGTTTATGTCATCATACTCAGTATATATGACATCTCACATGGTGTATGAATGACAATACAACCACGGTATCTGACATCACACTCACAGTGTCTGTGTAATCACACCCACTTGTTTGATGATGTCACACCCTATGTATGTATGAAATCACACTGTCAGCCCAGCTCCAGCCCATGCCTGCTTTAGTGTCTTGTGTAACAGAGTCTTGGTCTCCTTGCACAAAGCTGAGAACGCTCTCATTATGTTTGCTTTGGAAATTAGTAACCCTGAGATCTTAGAAAACTCTTGCCTATTCCTCCTGACAAGGGCAGTTTACTTCTGGCCTACCAGAGTGAGTACTGTGATACACTCACACATGCACACTCACACTGACATTTAATAAGGACTGAGGGTTGCGATCAGAAGAGGGACAGATATGAGGAAGGTAATAAGAATAATATACAGGGTTTGCAGGGAGTTCCTTCCTGAGACATGGACTCCCATATTTTCCAGATCTTGTCCCTCCTATGTCTGAGGACATCCCTAGAATTCCATGCGGGCATCAGCCCTGGTGTGCAAGTGGGGACACTGACAGGCTTTGAGAGACAGGAACTAATCCAGGATGGAAAACAGGTGGGAAACGTGAGGTGAGTCTGGGCCCAGGTCTGTCAAATTAGAACTGCACACACAGCCTGCCCAGGAGCTGGGTGCAGGGCTGTGTGGTGCAACAGTGTGAGGCCCGGGCCTTCATGGATCAGGGATGAGCAGTCATGATCCAGTGGGCTATGTGCAGGGGTGTCAGCTGTCAATCCAAGGAAGGGTCCCTAGGTTGGTGAAGTCACTTTCTCGATGGCAGACCCTAACAGAAATCTGAACCTTGTTACCAGGCGCCCACCCTCTAGCAACAGTGCCACAGCCAGTTGGGGCTCACTTGGCTGGAGAGTCTTCATCCAGAATGATGTTCTCGAGCTGTGTGTCGACTGGCCAGGGCTTCTGCTTCAGGAAACCCTGGAGGGAGAAGTTTTTCAGATGTTTCAGTCGGTTCAGCGCTCAACCTGGATGCCTCTGATCCTTTACCAGGAGGGCACCTAAGGTAATCCCAGTCAAACTAGAGCTGGCCACACCAGTCCTTGCCACCACTGGAGCCCTTCCTGGGCAACACCAGCTGCTCTCATCTCCATGTGCAGGGAAGTGGGACTTGAGGGGAGGTTCTCCCTCTGGGCAAGAGCATGTTGGTGGGCACGTTGTGTCCTGTGGTCCTGACACGGTCACACCTGAGGACGTCCTGGCAGTGGGGAAGCAGGATCCCTGAGGTGCTCTGCTCTGTGCCAGTGTGGATCGATGACTGTCAGATAGACGGGCGTCTGCATCCTCGGTGGAGGTCTGTGCAGAGAGTGGTGGGCTTGTGTGTGGAGGGGGGCTGTCTGTAGGTCTGAGGAACACCATAGGCAGCTGACTGGTGCCCTGAGACTTTCTGCCTGGCTCCCAGGCACTGTGTTCACAGGGCTCCTCAAGGGACTGCAGACAGGAATCCATCCATAGAGCCCCCTTATCCATCTCCCCACACAAGAGCCAGGAGTCCCCACCAGCAACAGAGCCCAGGGCAGGTACATGCTCAGGTCACAGAGGCACCCTGACTCTCCCCTGGGTCCCTCCTAGAGTTCTGCTTCCAAAGGAACCTGGGTCCAGTCTCCTCTCCCAAGTGCCCTCAAGGTGAAGGCCCTAAGTTTTCCAGATGCAAAACCACTGTTTATCCACATGTGGGAATCTCAGAAAGAGTTTGCGATAGGATTTCCCTTCATGTTCCGCAAGAAACTTTCTGCATTTTTCTACAGTTAATCCTGTATTAACTCCATCCCCAGGTATCCATATTGGCCTGAGAATTCTGATGCCTCGCACCCCAGGTTCAGCCTCTATCATCCCAGTTCTCATTCCCAGAATGGGATGTTTTGGTCGCCACCACAGGTTTGATAAAGTTAACACACGAAGAGCTGTCCAGTAAAAACTGCCCCGAGTTGCTAACACATGAAACCATCCCTAAGTGCCAGTTCACTTGTGATGCCAGGACCTTTATTCTGCAGAAGGCACTCCTACACCTCCTCCTCCCATGAGTCGAGGGGACTCAGTCTGAGCTCCAGCCCCTGCTTTCCTAGTGTCTGTGGTTCTGCCTCTGAATTGTGTGTCTGATGTTATACCCCAAGGGAAAATGTGTCCCACAAGGAACATGAGACCTGTACGATATGACGTTTCCAAAGACATAGACTACAGATGCTAGTGGGAACCAGGAACCTGTTTCCTGAGCAGCAACCCCCTCCTACCTCCCCATATTCCTGGGCACCTGCAGGGCTTTTGCCAGCTACCCTGAGTAAGAATCCCTTAGAAGAAATGGAGTATCACTCATAGTCAACAGAAGAGTCCAAAATGCAGTACTTGGATGCAGTTTCCAAAATGACAGAATCATCTCTTTCTTTCTAAGGCAAACCATTCAAAATCACAGTAATGCAAGTCTATGCCCCAGCCACTAATGGTGGAGAACCTCAAGTTGAATGGTTCTATGAAGGGATACAAGACATTATAGATGTAATTCCAAGAAAAAGATATCCTTTTCATCATAGGGGACTGGAATGCAAAAGTAGGAAGTCAGGAGACACCTGGAGTAACAGGCAAGTTTGGCCTTGGAATATAAAATGAAGCTGGGCAAAGGCTAACAGGAGTTTTGCCAAGATAACACACTGGTCATAGTAAACACCCATTTCTAACAACATAAGAGATGACTCTACACAGGGACATCACCAGTTGTTGAATACAAAATCATATTGATTATATTATTTGCAGCCAGAGATACAGAAGCTCTGAACTGTAAGCAAAAACAAGACTGGGAGCTGACTGTGGCTCAGATCATGAACTGTTTATTGTAAAATTCAGACTTAAATTGAAGGAAGTAGGTAAAACCATTACAAAATACAGGCAAGACCTAGTCAAATCCCTTAGGATTATAGACTGCAGGTGACATATTCAAGAGATTCGATCTGATACACAGAGTGCCTGGACAACTATGAACAGTGGTTCATAAAAATTGTACAGGAGACCATTCTCAAACAATCCCCAAGAAAAAGAAATGCAAAAAGCAAAATGGTTGTCTGAAGAGGCCTTTCAAAGTAGCTGAGAAGAGAATCTGAAGTCAAAGGAGAAAAGGAAATATAAAATCATCTGAATGCAGAGTTCCAAAGAATAGCAAGGAGAGATAAGAAAGCCTTTCTCAATGATCAGTGCAAAGAAATAGAGGAAAACAATAGAATAGAAAAGACTAGAGATCTCTTCAAGAAAATTAAAGATACCAAGGAAAAAATAAACTTGGGCATAATAAATGACAGAAACTGTATGGATCTAACAGAAGCAGAAGGTATTAAGAAGAAGTGGCAGGAACACACAGAAGAAATATACAAAAAAGATCTTAGTGACCCAGATAACCACGATGGTGTGATCACACACCTACAGCCAGACATCTCAGATTGCACAGTCAAGTGTTCCTTAGGAAGCATTACTATGAGCAAAACTAGTGGATATAATGGAATTCCAGCTGAGCAATGTCATATCCTAAAAGATGAATGTTGTTAAAGTGTTGCACTCAATATATCAGCAAAGTAGGAAAACTCAGCAGTGTTCATAAAGGTCTTTTTTCATTCCTACTCAAAGAACAACAATGCCAAAGAATGTTCAAACTACTCAAAGGTTGTTGCTGAATGATAAGACGCTGGGATTCTTGGCCTCAGGAGAAGACAAACTGAATCTGGGGCCAGAGACGAGGCTGGATCATTCAGAGCTTTTGTGTAATCAAGTTTTATTAAAGTATAAAGGAGATAGAGAAGGCTTTTGACATAGGCATCATAAGGGGGCAAAAGAGTACCACCCTCCTAGTCTTTAGCTGTATGTTATATAGTCAATGACAGTCTGTTAATGTAAAGAAAGGAATGCCATAAAATTTAGAATGGCACCAGATAATTCATCCCTGGCCATAAAATGATTGACTTGCATCTTGAAGAAGGGCAGAATACCAAGAAATAGTTTCGTTTACATAGATTAGGGGAACAATACCTGAGTAAGTAAATTAGGCCATTTGAAGGAACCAACTTGAAGAGAGTCTGGGGTACATTAACATAGCTTAAGACAATATTTCCATATGAAAAATAAATGTATTGGTTAACTGAAGGTTTGAGAGTAGTTAGCTTTAGGTCAGACCAGGTGTCATGGCAACACAGCATGTTAAGAGAAACCTCCTTTTAAATTTGTATAGAGAAGGAAAAACATATCGCTGGTTTGTTTCTTCCTGCTGTTTAAGAGAGATAAAAATGTCTGGCACTTGCAGCCTCTTCAATCCGTTTGGAGACCCCTGGCCTTCCTGCCTGTTACCCTCTTACTACCACACAATTGCACTCATTTCACATGTTAGCAAAGCAATGCTCAAAATTCGCCTAACTAGGCTTCAACAGTACATGGACTGACAATTTTGAGTTGTTCAAGCTGGATTTAGACAAGGCAGAGGAACAGAAATCAAATTGTCAGTATTCATTGGAGATCATAGAAGAGGCAAGAGAATTCCAGGAAAAAAATCTACTTCATTGAGTATGCTAAAGTCTTTGACTGTGTGGATCATAGCAAACTGTGGGAAATTCTTAAAGAGATGGGAATACCGGACCACCTTACCTGCCTCCTCAGATCCCTGTATGCAGGTCAGAAAGCAACAGTTAGAACTGGACATGGAAGAATGGACTGGTTCCAAAATAGGAAAGGAGTACATTAAGACTGTTTATTGTCACCCTGCATATTTAACTTATATGCAAGTACATCATGCAAAATGTGGGGCTGGATGAAGCACAAGCTGGAATCATGGTTGCTGGGAGAAATACCAATAGCCTCTGATATGCAGACGACACAACCCTCATGTCAGAAAGCTAAGAGGAACTAGAGAGCCCCTTGATGAAGGGGAAAGAGGAGAGTGAAAAAGCTGGCTTAAAACTCAACATTCAAAAAGTAAGATCATGGACTCTGGCCCCATTACTTCATGGCAAATAATTGAGGAAACAATGGAAACAGTGACAGGCTTTATTTTCTTGGGCTCCAAAATCACTGCAGATAGTGACTGCAGCCATGAAGTTAAAAGACACTTGCTCCTTGAGAAAAAAGCTATAACAATACTACACAGTGTATAAAAAGCTGAGACATTACTTTCCCAACAAAGATCCATATAGTCAAAGCTATGGTTTATCCAGTACTTACGGATGGATGTGTGAGTTGGATTATAAAGCAGGTTGCTTGCCAAAGAATTGATGCTTTTGAACTGTGGTGTTGGAGAAGACTCTTGCGAGTCCCTTGGACTGCAAGGAGATCAAACCAGTCAATCCTAAAGGAAATCCGTCCTGAATATTCATTGGAAGGACTGATGCTGAAGCTGAATCTCTAATACTTTGGACCCCTGGTGGGAAGAGCTGACTCATTGTAAAATATTCTGATGGAAGCAAAAAGCCAACTCATTGGGAAAGACTCTGAAGCTGCAAAGATCGAAGGCAAGCTGAGAAGGGGACAACAGAGGACAAGATAGTTGGATGGCTTCTCTGACTCAATGAACATGAGTTTGTTCAAACTCCAGGAGATAGTGAAGCACAGGAAAGCCAGTGTACTGCCACCCACCAGCTTGCAAAATGTCAGACTAAGTGACTGAACAACAAGAACAAAGCAGATGCTGGACCTGCTTCACAAGGTGAGCAGTCCCCTCCAACTGTAGTACACTGGGGAGTTGGCCCCATTCCAGCTGGAGTCACAGGACTATCTCTCCACCTCTAAGGCCCAGTTGGTCCCTCTGCACACAAGGGCAATGGGAGAACCAGCCCTCAGAGTGAATGTGGGGACTAAGTTGTTCCTTCCAGGAACGTTGGAAAGTGCTTTCTGGTGACCTGGCCCCATGGAAAAATCTGCTGGAGGGGCTGTGATTGTACTTAGTCATCATGTTCCTCCTCCCCTCAAGGAAGTCTCTGTCTCAGTTGTCTCTGGCCTTTGACCTTGGGCCAAACTGATTCCCATTTGCAAGGTGTGTTGTGAGTGGTGCCCCATCCAGGGTGAGTGAGAGCAGGGGTCCCTGGGATTGATCAATAGCGCCCCAGGTACTCAGATGGGGCTGGTTGGGCTCATTCATTCTTGAAATATACAGGAAGGCCCACAAGGTGCAGGCACTTTTCTGGGAACGACCATCATGTAATACATTGTGCAGACAGCAGTCCTGCCCTTCAGGGCTTCCATTCTGCCAGGGTCACACTGTAACACAGGCCATCACATCAGGGCGTGTCTCAGTGCTGGCCATGTGACGCCTTCCTGGCCTCCTCTAGGTGTGGATGCACCCTCTTTACTCTGATGAGGCCAGTGGACCCTGCACCAGCTGAAAGTATGAGTAGGGTTTTGATTCAAGAAGGAGGGATTGTTTTCCAAAGAACCACCAAGTGAGATGTGACATGGAGGAGAACTGACCTCTGAACAGGCAGGAGCAGAAGGCAAAAATTCCCAGACCCCACAGGGCTTCCTGGGAGCTCAGTGTGGAGGGAAGGCCAGGTCTCTGACTCTTCTGCCCACCTGACTCCCCCCAGGGCCATGTCCACCATCCTGGGCACCTAGCTGTACCATTAACCTGAGGGTTTCCACCAGCCCCCAGAGTTTCTCTGCCTGAGGATGCTACTGGCTTGAGCTCAGCATGCCTGACTCAGACCTGGAGCACCAAACCCTACATTTCCTGGCACAGCTGGAGAACCTGGAGCCCACTGAGGCAGAGGGGGATGTGATGGGAGCAAATGAGGATGGGAGGGAGCTGAACCACACAGAGCAGAACCTTCTGAGGCTGGATCTGGGCCAGGAGCAATGAGGAAGCTCAGATCACTATTGCCCTGGACTGCAGTCTGGGAAGATTTTCTAGGGCTGGCATCTTTGAGAGGTCATTGAGTGGCAGTGAGAGGCTTTCTTTTCTGTTTTGGGGGACACTTGAAAATGCAGTCCTATTGGTATTTTCTCTCCTTGGAACTTCAGCACCAGCTGCAGAACAACCTCTGGAAACATCTCCAGACCTGGAGCCAACTACACCTCTACTGCCCACCAGAGCTCCAGAGTTAGAGCAAGTCCATTTTTGGTATTTTTTTAATGTATACCAAATTGTTTATGACATAAAGTTCACTTAATATTTAATAGCTTGATTATCTTAGATTGTACATGTAAATTACAATAAGTTCATTCACAATGTTACATAACCCTATTAAATGTCTATTTGAGAACATTTTCATTACTAAATAATATTCCATTCAGGTACCAGCACATTTGGCTTTCATCTGTTGATGTACATTAGAGTTTTCACCTTTGGGCTCTTCTGAACAGTGGTGCTCTGAGTACTTGTGTACAGGCATGTGAATATTCATATGCTTTTTTTTTTATTTGTGGTGGATTTTGTCATACATTGAAATGAAACAGCCATGGGATTGCATGTGTTCCCCATCCCGATCCCCCCTCCCACCTCCCTCTCCACCCGCTCCCTCTAGGTTTTCCCAGTGCACCAGGTCCGAGCACTTTTCTCAAGCATCCAACCTGGGCTGGTGATCTGTTTCACCCTAGATAATATACATATTTCGATGCTGTTCTCTTGAAACTTCCTACCATCGCCTTCTCCCACAGAGGCTAAAAGACTGTTCTATAAATCTGTGTCTTTTTTATTCTGTTCTACATATAGGGTTATCATTAACATCTTTCTAAATTCCATATATATGTGTTAGTATATTGTAATGGTCTTTATCTTTCTGGCTTACTTCACTCTTTATAATGGGCTCCACATTAGCAGATGAATGGATAAGGAAGCTGTGGTAAATATACACCATGGAATATTACTCAGCCATTAAAAAGAATTCATATGCTTTTGGGTATTGATGTAGGAGGGGAATTTGGGGATTGACTGAAAACTGTAGCCTTGTCCATTTGAGAAACTGATGAAGTGTTATATACAGTGGTTGTAACCATTTGACAGAGAAGGCACTGGTGACCCACTCCAGTACTCTTGCCTGGAAAATCCGATGGACAGAGGAGCCTGATTAGGTGCAGTCCATGGGGTCGCTGAGAGGCAGACAGGACTGAGAGACTTCATTTTCACTTTTAACTTTTATGCATTGGAGAAGAAAATGGCAACCCACCTCAGTGTTTTTGCCTGGAGAATCCCAGGGACAGGGGAGCCTGGAGGGCTCCCATCTATGGGGTCGCACAGAGTCAGACACGACTGATGGGATTTAGCAGCAGCAGCAGCAGCAGCAGCAGTACCATTTGATAATCCCCAGAATTTAGGTGTATAATTTCCATTTCTTCATTTGTATTGCAGTTTCCTTTCTCTCCGTCCTTCTCTCTTTCTGGTCCCTCACTCTAAGGAACAAGCCTGTATATTACAAATTTGCCATATGAAGAGGCATCTGTGGTTTAGCATTGAGACCATGACAGAGGAGGTCTTGGGTCCTGACTCAATGAATTCACACTCCTAGACCCCAGGGTGACACTGGCAGAGGCCTCCAGGTGAATCATGGTCAATTCCTGGTCCAAAGATAGTGTGAGATAAGAAATGTTTTGTTGCTTAAGTCACTCAAGACTGGCTAATGTTGTCACATGGAATGGACCACTCACACAGCAATCAAGCATTCAGGCCCTGGCCCCTCCCTCCCCACTGTCCCCTACTGTTCTCCAAAGCTGCCACCAGCCACACTACTTCCTCTGGCTTCATCTCTGGACAAACATATTCTGTGTGTGCATACACTTGTGCATTCTTCTGGGATAATTTTCTCCAGATGTGTGAATGGTTGGCACATTCTCATTACCCTTGTGGAGACAGACATTTCCCCTCAGTGAAGACCCTCATGACCACATTGTGGCACCTACTGTTTTTCAACATAGAACTTGCTTCCTTCTGTGTTTCTCCAATTCCCCCTCCATACTGTGACCCTGGTGCTTCTTTCATCACATCACCCACTGGATGCTCAGGGCACAGCTGGTAACTGAAGAGATAAGAGGCTCCCTTTCTCCACTGAGAAGCTTGGATGCTAATAGGAGGAGGTACAGGCCAGGTCAGGAGCAGGAGAATGTGTAGGAGTGCAAGGGACACTCTCCTAGCCCCAGTACTGGACACAGCACCCCTTTGATGGGAACCACTCATACTACACAACAAGCAGGGAAAGCACAGCACAAACCACACCTCTGAGAGACTTCAGGACACCAGCATTCCTTGGGCCCTAAGAGGGAATGTGACAGGATCCACAGGAAACAGGGACCTTGAAGAGGACCGTCCACCGCCTCTTGTCCACTTCAGCCGTGGGGTGTCTAATTCCCTTCAGAGGACTCCTCATCACAGCCAGTGCAGTTGTTCTGATCTTGATTCCATATGAGGTCCAACAAGGTAGTCTGCCTCAGTCCAAGGAAAAACAATGCATGTTTCTGTCACTGTTGCCACCCCAAGGTCCACCCCTCCCCTGACCCCACTCCCTATGGTCCCTTCCTCTGATGTGTGTCAGTGTATGCTTGTGCGCACACCCAGAGAATCTAATCCACATTGCCAAAATAACCTGGGGTCTTAGGACCTCTAATCCCACGGCAAAATATGTGGCAGGGATACATCCCTAGCCTAGGAGATCCTAACTTTCCCTTCATCTGAAGCCTCTGCCCCTGCCAAGGCTGATTTGTAGTAAAAAACACACACACTAAATAGAACTTCACAGGCTATATCGTATTGACTGAAAATTTATAGAAGCAATATATAATTTTGGTACCTATTACCTGACTCAGTTGACCAAGTAGAAATTATTATTCTTAAAGAAATCTTACAAAGACAGTATCTACAGTCATGAAATTATGATTAGGATAAGAAAACTTGATATTTATTTTTTTAAAAACTGCTATCAAGTCAAACACTTTAAGGAAATGTAAAATAAGGATATTCCAGCCAGGAGTCCTGAGGCTGACAAACGCCCCTCCCCGCCCCCACCAGCCCTGGAGCGAGTGCGAAGGCGTGAGCGGCTGCAGGTGCGAGTGCAGAGGCGTGAGCAGCCACATGTGCGAGGGCAGAGGCACAGGGACGCCTGAGCTCCCAGGACCAGTCCTGAGGGAAGGAAAGTTGGAGACTGGGTCGGTCCCCACTGCGAAACGCCCCAGACCTGGGAGCAGCACAGACACAAGTAAGTGCAGCTCTACCTAGAGCCCCTCACTGCATGCCCCCGCCTGCACAGCGGCCAGCGGCCCCGACTCTTCCAGCCTGGAGTAGCAGGAGCCTCTCTTGGTCCTAGGCTCAGGGGTCGCCGCCAATGGCCGCAGGCTGAGGACGCTGGGCCGGGGCCCCAAGGCAGTCGTGGAGCGGTGGGTGACCCGCGCGCTCACACCCCTCACTGCTCGGCACCCCTCGCACGCGAGGGGCGGCCTCTGTTTCTGTGGGCGCCACCTGGAGCCGGTCGTCACGGGCTCGCGTGTTGGTGACAGGGAGGTGCAGCTGAGGAGCCCGATGTTGGGGCGGCGGGGTGAATGTCGGGCTCGGTGGGTTGGCAGGTGTGAAGAGGTCTCTGCTCCTGGGATGCGCGTGGGTAATGGGGGCGCACAGCTCTGGGATCCTGTTCGCGGGCCGCTGGCAGAGGGTGTTCTTACGAGACTCCGTGCTCTTTCCTAAAGCCTTCTATAGGATAGGCTACAAAGGTTAAAGTTCACTTTCAGCGTTTTCAGGCTTTATTGAGGGTCGCTGACTCTAAGAGGGCTTCCTGGAGGGCAGTTTGTGACATAATAACATCTAAGCAAACTTTGAAATAAAACTATTCCCGGCTTATTGTTTTGGGGTATGGTGAACAGTTTTTCTTGATTACGTTAGAGTTTTCAAGCCTAACAAATTTTGACGACTTTTGGAGAAGCTGCATTGCTCTTAAGTTAAATGGTGACAGTTTTGTTGCTAAGTCGTGTCCCATCTCTCGCGACTGTAGACCTTCAGGCTACTCTGTCCCTGGAATTATCCAGGCAGGAATACTTGAGTGGGTTGCCATTTGCTTGCCAGGAGATCTTCTTGACCAAGGAATCGAAACCCAGTCTCTGGCATTGTAGGCAGATTCTTTACCAATTGAGCTACTAGCGAAGCTCCTAAATTAAATGAGCATTTAAAAAATACTTCTTTGAGCTGTTACCATAGATGCTCAATTATTTTAGAATTCTAGTTATAGTCATGGGCGTGGTTTCTTTGTTTTTTTTTTGTTTGGTTTTGGGTCTTTACTTATTTTTTGTTAGTTGGCTGGTTTAGGGATTTTTGGATTTCTTTGGGGTTGGGGGTCGGGGTAAAGTTTGCATTAGGAAGAGATGATATCCAAAGCAGGAGAAATGTTTATTTCATGGTATTCTGGTATGCATTACTGTAGTTTACAGTATCTGATCCTGGTTAAATCTTAGATTGGCTCCAGAAAATGGATATTTTTATTGAGAATAGTTTGGGTTTGTCCTGTGGGTTTATTATGTGTGTTTTTTTTAGTACAATCTGCTTATTTAGCATGCTTCAAATCATAATAGATTGTAGTTAACACTGCTGGTTGGTGCAAGGAACAATGCTTTGTAACACAGAGATTGGTTGTCTTTTTCCACAGAAATTTTTCCTTGAGTTAGTAAATTTCCATGTAAAACTCTCAGGAGTGACTTTTGCTATAGCAGTTTGGTCTCTGTAATGAGGAATAAAGCATATCATTTCACTGTTGAAGATAATGGCATATATTATAAAGATAGGAATCTGGTACATAAAAGGAATTCGAGCTTTGAGTTTGGTGAATTTGTGTCCTCAATGAAACGGTTTGTCTCTTTGAAGAGAAGAAGAGTGATGCCCACATGTTGATGACCAGGGTTATTTCCCTACACTGAACACCAAGAGGAAGGGGAGAAGACAGAGTGATTTTCAGAAGAATTGATGTTCATTTATCAACCACGTACCCTCATTTCTTGCTCTTTGTTAATTCCCAGAGAAATTAAACACGTGGTTCCTAACCAGGATATTTGACTGGGAAAGGTCCTTTCAGTTCCCAGGCAAGTAACTGAATCCATTGTATCAGCCTTCATCTGCCTCTACCTTGGAAGTTAAACTTCTCTAATGGATAAAGTGGGCAGAATAGGAGGGTGGTGGAGATTTTTGGGGCAAGTTTTCCAAAAGTTGGAGCAAAAGTGAATCACTTTCTTAAAACGAACAGACTCATTAGATAGGAGAATTTGGACATTAAGGTCTTTTGCAACATCATGTAGCTTGTTAGTAAAAATAATCCAGACCATTTAAAAATCTACATGGTCAAATGCTTACTAAATGAAAAGTAGTGAAAGAAAAAGAACCTTCTGAAGACTTTTAATATCTGGTATTTGACCCAGATCAGTTGACTGAGTACAAATAAAAGTCAGTAAAGAAATCTTCCAGAGAGAGAATTTAGTCCAACAGCTGTGATGTGGACAAGAAAACTGCTATTTATTCATGAAAAATTAATCCCAACTAAAACTCTTTGTTAATTAGAGCTAAATATGGATAAACTACAAGTAGATTACTATGCTGTGTTTTCAAAGCCGGATCAAGGAATTAAAAGTTACTGAAATTTTCTCTGCAAAGTACTTTCTCAACATTATTTGTCAAATATTCTAATTCTGATTGCAGTGTGTATGAATCTCAGAGTAAAAACTGCTGAGGAATTGATATTATTTGAGGTGAAATGGCTGATTCAGAAGAGCAGGGTTAAATTGGAGGGTATAACTGTCAGTAATGCAAATTGATGTATGTCATTTTTAATCTACTAGATTGAGGGCAATTTAAGTTGATCATATAATTAGCATAATTGTGTATAATGGTTTATGCTAAATTACCACACAACTCCCCAAATTTCAGCAGTACAACATTATGGTTCCCACATCACATCACTG
This sequence comes from Hydropotes inermis, assembly GCA_020226075.1. Classification (NCBI taxonomy): domain Eukaryota; kingdom Metazoa; phylum Chordata; class Mammalia; order Artiodactyla; family Cervidae; genus Hydropotes; species Hydropotes inermis. Next base: position 630,352 of record CM035286.1, on the reverse strand, counting down.
GGTGGGTATTCATTTTGGGGAGACTCCATTCCTACAGATAGTAATTCAGGAACTCAGACTCCTCCCATGCTATACTGTGTCCATTCTCTTAGACCTCATTCCCATCTGCATCCATCAGCAGAAGGAAGCAAGAATATGGAGAAATGCATATGGAAGTTTATGATGAGCCAGCTCTGGAAGGATACAGGCCAGTTTCTCTGCTGCTCTTTTGGCCACAATTCATTTCTGTGGCCACAAAAGTGACTGGGAAGTCTTCCAACTGTTCTGCCCAGGAAGGGAGAACAATTAAAATTTTCACCAGCCGTGAATAATTCATTTTGATTTAATTAGTTTTCAAATATTTTTTGGCTGTTTGCCATATACCTAGTGCTGCACTGTGACCTGAGAATTTATTGACCAGAATCTTGATCTTGGAGGAGTTCTGAATAATCTGGAGAGAAGACAGAGTATGAAGTGTGTGCCATCCTAGGAGAAAGGGATTAAGAGAACCTGCTTTGAAAGTTCAGGGAATGATTCTAGATTTGAAAGCTGCCTAGAAATGATAGGATTTGGACTCCCCTTTCAGAGATGATCAAGATATGATTGTGAAGGGAGCTGGCATCACGAGCTGTAGAAACAGGTCCTGCGATACAGGGTATCATAAAGAATATTATGTGGTCATTGTTCACTTGCTAAGTTGTGCCGGACTCTTTGTGACCCCATGGACTGCAACACATCAGGATCCTCTGTATTCCACTACCTCCTGGAGTTTGCTCAAATATATGTCCATTGAGTCGGTGATGGTATCTAACTATCTCATCCTCTGATGCCCCCATCTCCTTTTTATACCAGTCCTACCCAGGATCACAGTCTTTTCCAATGGCTTTTCATATCAGATGGCCAAAATATCGGAGTATCAGCATCAGTGTTTCCAATGAATATTCAGGGTTACTTTCCTTTCGGTTTGAATGGTTGGATCTCCTTCCAGTCCAAGGGATTCCCAAGAGTCTTCTCCAGCACCACAGTTAAAAAGCATCAGTTCTTTGGCACTCAGCTTTCTTTACATTGCAACACTCACATCCGTATATGACTACTGGAAAACCATAGTTTTAACTATATGGACATTTGTTGGCAAATTGATGTCTCTGCTCTTTAATAGGCTGTCTAGGTTTGTCAGAGCTTTCCTACCAAGGCGTAAGTTTCTTTTAATTTCCTAACTCTTGTCACCATCTGCAGTGCTTTTGGAGCTAAAGAAAAGAAAATCTGTCACTGCTTCCAACTTTCCCCCTTCTATTTGCTGTGAAGTAATCAGGCCAGATGCCATAATCTCTGTTTTTTGAATGTTGAGTTTCAAGCCAGCTTTTTCATTCTCCTTTTTACCCGTATCAAGAGGCTCTTTAGTTCCTCTTCACTTTATGCCATTAGAGTGGTATCAGCTGTGTTTCTGTGGTTGTTGATATTTTCCCATCAATCTTGCTTACAGCTTGTGATTCACCCAGCCTGGCATTTCACCTGATGTACTCTGCATGGAAGTTAAATAAGCAGGGTGACAATATACAGCCTTGTCATACTCCTTTCCTAATTTGGAACCAGTCCCTTCTTCCATGTTTGATTCTAGCTGTTGTTTCTTGACCCACATACAGGTTTCTCAGGAGTCAGGTAAGGTGGTCTGATACTCTCATCTCTTTAGGAGTTTTCTACAGTTTTTGTGATCCACAGAGTCAAAGGCTTTAGCATAGTCAATGAAGCAGTAGTATATGTTTTTCTGAAACTCCCTTGCTTTTTCTATGATCCAATGATGTTGAGAATTTGATCTCTGGTACTTCTGCCTCTTCAATACCCAGCTTGTACATCTGGAATTTCCCAGTTCATGTACTGTTGAAGCATGACTTGAAGGATTTTGAATATAATCTTAGAGGAGCGAGTACAAGTTTACAGTAGTTTGAACATTCTTTTGCATTGCCCTTCTTTTGAATTAAAATAAACACTGACCTTTTCCAGTCCTGTGGCCACAGGTGAGTTTTTTAAAATTTGCTGATACATCAGGTGCAGCACTTTAACAGGACCATCTTTTAGGATTTTGATAAGCTTAAGTGAAATTTCGTCACCTCCCCTAGCTTTGTTTGTAGTAAGCTTTGCTAAGGCCCACTTGACTTCACACTCCAGGATGTCTGGCTCTAGGTGAGTGCCTACACCATCATTACCATGGTCATTAAGACTTTTTTCTGTAGTTTTGTGTCTTCTTGCCACCTCTTCTTAATCTCTTCTGTTTCTATTACATCTTTACATTTCTGTCTTTTATAGTGTTTTATTGTGTCCATTTTTGCATGAAATGTTCACTTAAATCTCCAATTTTCTTAAATATTATGTAGCCATTAAATTCACATTTTCTAAAATTACAAATGGATGGAATAACTACACTCATATTAAGTGGAAAAGAGACCAGTAAGCTAAGGTAATTCCATTTTTTTGAATTCTGTTTAAATTTAGATAAAATTATATGTATATGTTGAATGATAGTATTGTAATTTTCTGAACTGTTTTATTAATATAAAGAGAAATGTATCATAAATTGCTTTGATAGACTAATTTCTATCCACCACACACAAAGCTGGGTGTAGACAGGGAATCCTAGCAGGTTCCCACAATCTCTCTGCTGGTGAGGCGGCAACAACCTACTCTCTCCTCTCTGCTGTGGACCCAGGTCCTGGCTCAAGCCCTCAAAACAGAGTGAAGACACACATCCCCAAAACACTGAGCCTTACAGAGCTTGCTTTGCTCTAACCATAATATCGCGAATATGGCAAGTGTAAATGTTGACTTCTTTTGCTGAGAAAATCATGGAGCCATGCAGCACTGCTGCCATTTCAGAAAAAAAGCCACCAGAGGGCAGTGTGGCTGCTTCTGACAACCATCTCATTCAAAACTAATCCAAGTTAGCCTCCATTCGAACAAGTTTTGTAAACTTACAGGACCTCTTTAAGGTATATTGATTTGCTTTTCTTCTTTAATCTTATTTGGAAGTTAATGGAAATTCACTACAAATAACAAACATAAAGTGAGCCACTGACTAC
>CM035286.1:559834-617299 GCA_020226075.1 Hydropotes inermis | reverse complement strand
TGAATGTTAAACTTTAAGCCCACGTTTTCACTCTCCTCTTTCACTTTCATCAAATACCAGACCACCTGACCTGCCTCTTGAGAAACCTGTATACAAATCAGGAACAACAGTTAGAACTGGATATGGAACAACAGCCTGGTTCCAAATAGGAAAAGGAGTACCTCATGGTTGTATATTGTCACTCTGCTTATTTAATTTATATGCAGAGTAAATCATGAGAGATGCTGGGCTGGAAGAAGCACAGGCTAGAATCAAGATGTCCACGAGAAATATCAATAACCTCAGATATGCAAAAGACATCACCATTATGGCAGAAATTGAAGAGGAACTAAAATGGCTCTAGATGAAAATGAAAGAGGTACCTACTTAGTAGGCTTCAAAACAATCTAATTAAAACTAGTGATTGGTGCAAAGTACCATGCTTTGTAACACAGAGATAGGTTGACTTTCTCTATCAAAATTGTTTTTTGAGTTAGCAAATTTTTCCCTTGAAACAGTCAGGAATGACTTTTTATAACCCTGCAGTTCTGACTCTCATAATTACTAAGTACGTTGTTTCACTGTTGAAGATAATGGCAGACATTTCAAAGATGGACAACAGGTACACAAGAGAAATTCGAGTACTATGTTGGGTGCATTGGTGCCTGCAATAAAACTGAGTTTCCCTTCTAAGGGAAAAAGAAGGAAAACCACCAGGTGATGACCACGGGCTCTTTCCATACACCAAACACCCAGAGGAAGGGGAGAAGGTGGAGTGATTCTCAGAGGAATGGGCCATTTTTTTTTTCATTTACCAGCCACAGACTTCCTTTTCTTGATTTTTCTTGACTCCCAAAGAAATTAGAAGTGTGGTTCCTAACCAGGATACTTGAATGGGAAAGATCCTTTCAATTCCTAGGCAGGTGCCAAGATCCATTGTGTAGCTTTCATCTCCCTGAACCTGGAAAGTAGCACTGAGTCATCTTCTCTATTGAGTTAGGCAGAAAGGGAGAGTGTTGGAGCCTTGGGGCGTGTAAATGTTCCAAAAGCTGGACTAAAAGTTAATCACTCTCTTCAAAGAAGTAGATTAGATGCCAGAATTTTGATCTTAAGGCTTCTTGCGACATTAGGAAATCATTTGTAGTGGAAGTATTCCATACCATATAAAAACTCCATGAGATCAAATGTATTATTGACTGAAAATTGATGAAAGGAAAAGAACATTTTTAAATTTTCTGATAGCTGATATTTGACCCAAGTCAGTCAACCACATACAAGTACTGATAGCTAAAGAATCTCCCAAAAAGTATATTTGTAGTCATTCAGCTGTGATGTGGTTAAGAAACCTGTCATTACTTTTTAAATTAATCCAAACTGAAATATTTTCAATTAGAAATAAATATGGATAAACCAGAAGTAGTTTGCTGTGCTGTGTTTTCCAATCAAGATCAAGGTATTAAAATCTCCTATTGAAGTATTCTTTTGAAAATACTTTCTCTACACTGTATTTCAAATATTATTATAATTCTTATTGCAGTTTTTATTATGTTCAGAATATAAAATTTTGAGGAATTGACGTTCTCTGAGTTCAAATGACTGAGCCAGAATTAACAAGTTGAAAATGGATGTTAAAACTATTAATGGTACAAAATTTACTTTTGTTATTTAAACGTACTAGATTGATGGCTATTTAAGTTAATCCTATGATTAACATTTTTGTGGGTATAATAGTTTATGCTGAATTATCAAATAACTTAAAATTTCAGAAGCACATCACTCTGTTTCCCACATGACAGTGCTGAGTGTGTGTTCACCCTGGGGAGACTGCACTTCCTCATGTGGTCATTCAGGAAACCAGACTTCTCCTATCCTTGGCCTCTTCCATCCCAAAGATCTCATCCCTATCTTTATCCATCAGCAGAAGGGGAAGGGACTTGGAGAAATGCCTGTGGGAGGTTATAATAGGCCAGGATGCAACATCAATTTCTCTCCTACTTCATTGGCCATGATGTGGTTCTGTGGCCACTGAAAAAGCTGGGAAGACTTCCATTGGTGTGCCCCTGGAAGGGCAGTGAATTTTCATGGAAAATCAACTTTGTCCATATAGAAGTAAAATAGTAACCCCCAAGGAAAAGTGAAAATGAGAGAAATTCCTTAAGAGGGCATAGAAAATGGACCCATTCTAGCTAACAGAGACCCCAAATAAAACAGAGTCATGTGGTTATAACAGACCTGAGATGAAGTAATGTTCTCTGAGTTCTTAGAAAAGCACAAACAAAAGCTCTGAAGAGTTCTGATTCTGCTAAGGGTCCTAGGAGTGAGCACTCTAAAGGAGAATTTCTGTTGACCGCCAGTCATGGCAGACTGCAGTCCAGCTGCAAGGATTTGTGCTTAGGCTGCACAGGGCCATTTAACCCTCTTAGAAGTCTCCCAGCCTAGCATTCTGGGGCTTTTGCTTTTTAAAACATCTTCCCTCCCTTCAGCCTCGGGAATGTTCTTTCAGTTACAGGCAAGAATTGTGTGTCCCCAACTTGCAAACTTTGTGGACAGTACCCTGTCCATTTGCTTCAGGTAACACAGATTGTTTTCTGGAATTTATTTATAATTTTAGGATGACATCAGCAAAAACAAGTAACTCATTTAGAACTATTGTGTTTCAAATCTCTATTGAATATTGACCATACAATCTGTACTGTGCATAGAGATTACTGAGAATTGACTGAGCAGCGTCATGGTGTGCGAGGAGTTCTTAAAGGAGAGTAACCATTGTATGAAGGGCCTGATGTCCTAGCAGAAAGGATAAAAGAGAACTTGCTTTGAAAATTCAAGGAATGATACTAGATTTTGACATTGCCTGGAGCTGATAGGTTCTGGACTCCACTTTCAGAGATGAACAAGATATGTTCAGAGGAAGCTGGCATCAGGAGCTGTAGAAACAGGTCCTGTGATACAAGGTATCATAAGGAATACTTGCAGCTATTAAGTTCACAGGTTTTAAATTTATAATCGGATAGAATAATTGCTCATATGAAGTGAAAAGGTCACCAGTAATATCACATAATCCCATTTTTTAAAATGCTATGTAATTGTAGGTGAAATTATGCAGAGTATTTTGAATGATAGTTTCCCAAATTTCTAAAATATTTTGTTAACATTATCAGAAGAAAGCTATGAAAATTCTTTGGTTAGATAGAATAATCTCTACACTAGATACACAGAGCTGGGGTATAGGCAAGTGATCCCACCCAGCAGGTTCCCACCCTTTCCCTGCAGGTCCCAAGAGGTGGCTACCTCCTCTCTATTCTCTGTTGTGGTCCCAGGGTTAAACTCAGGTACTCAACCATCACTCTCTGAAATTCTGCAGTTGGAAAGTGATATATGGTGTCATAGTCAAGACAACAATTTCCACTAGATGGCTCCCCCCAAACATTGAGACTTGCAGAATTGGGTTTACTCTCATAGCAAGACTGTGAAGGTGGCAACTGATTGTGGCCTCTTTGGCAGATGCAGTGCTCCTGCTATTTCTCAAAGGGCCACCAGAGTGCAGTGTGTAGCTCCTTATGGAAAATATTGCAAGGAGATCCAACTAGTCAATCCTAAAGGAAATCAATCTTGAATATTCATTGGAAGGACTGAGGCTGACACGAAAACTCCTGTAGTTTGGCACCAGATGAGTATAACCAACTTATTGGAAAAACACCCTGATGCTAGAGAATATTGAATGTGGGAGGACAAGGGGACGACAGAGGATGAGATGGCTGGATGGCATCACTGACTCAATGGACATGAGTTTGTGTAGCATCCGGTAGTTGGTGATGGACAGGGAAGCCTAGTGTGCTGCAGTCCATGCGGTTGCAACGAGTCAAACATCACTGAGTCACTGAACTGCCTGACTGCCCCATTCAAAAGAGTCCTTTTCAAGGTAAACTTCCTCAGAACATGCTTGATAACCTTAAGAGAATTTCTGTAAAATATATTGGCATGCTTTTCATCTCCAGTTTCATTTGGAAACTAGTGAACAGCCATTACAAGGAACACATGTAAGGTGAGCTACTGTCTGATGGTTGTCCCTTGTGACACATATGTGGCTCAGTCGCTCAGTCAAGTCCAACTTTTTGAGATCCCATGGACTACAGACCAGGCTCCTCTGTTCATGGGATATTCCTGGCAAGAATACTGGAGAAGGTTGCCATTTCCTACTGCAGAGGCATCTTCTCGACCCAGGGAAGGAACCCATATCTCATGTGTTTCCTGCATTGGAAGGTGGGTTCTTTTCCACTGCACCAGCTGGATATCGATCGGTGAAATTCCGTTCCCACTCCTTTGTTTCTTCTTCTCTTCACCTCATCCATCTATAGGTAATGATCTCTCTGAAACTCCATTGGAAAATCTATGTAACATTATCAGAGATAATTCTCAGTCATGTCGATCCTTCCTTGTGAAGTCAGAGTTTGTGTAGCAAATCATCAGCTCCTATGACACTGGGTATGTCCCTGACTCCTGGGAGACAGCATTCAGGAGGACAATTGGTCTCAGTGGTAGTCAGTCCAGGGGGAGGTCTGCTCAGCACAGCCAAGGCCAGCCCACATTTTCTTCTATCTCCAAAGCACTGAGAATGCTTCATTCCCCACCATGTACCTGCCCCACCCCCAGGGAACTTGGCTAAAATCCTGTATATGCTGAGGAAGCATCAGCATCAGAAGAATGAACAGTGGATTTAATCATTGTGAGAAAGAGATGAGGTTCTGTGTTTTTAGTTCTTATATTTATGTGTTTTGATTCACTCTTTGATTATTTTAAATTTTAACTATAACATCATTCTTTACAATGCTTAGTTTCTCCTGTGCACCAATGTGAATCAGTTATATATGTATATATATAACTGGTGTGTGTGTATATATATATATATATATATATATATATATATATGTATAAGAGTGTATATATATGTGTGTATATACATATATATGTGTATATACATATATATATACATATCAGTTATATATGTATATATATAACTGGTGTGTGTATATATATATATATATATATATGAGTGTATATATATATGTGTATATACATATATATGTATATATATGTATATCTATATACACACACCCTCTTATTTTAGATTCTATTCCCATGTAGTTTATTACAAAGAATTGAATAGAGTTCCCTGTGCTCTCCAGTAGATCTTCATCTATTTTATGTATAGTAAAGTGTATTTGTCAATGCTACACTTATCCTTCACCCTTCTTTGGTAACCATATGTGTGTTCTCTACATCTGAGACTCTATTTCTGTAAATAGTTTTACATGTACCATTCTTTTAAATTCCATATATAAGTGACATCATATGATATTATTCTCTCTATATCAGACTTCACTCAGTATGACAATATCTAAGATCATCTATGTTGCACACATAGCATTATTTTTTTCTTTTTAAGAGATGGTAATATTTCATTGTAAATATGAGCCACATATTCTTTATGTATTCCTCCATTGAGGAACATTTAGTTGCTTCTGTCTTCTGGCTATTGTAAATAGTGCTGCAACAGACTTTGTGGATCATGTATCTTTTCAAATTATGTTTTTCTCTGGATAAATGCCCAAGAGTAAGATTACTATATCATATGGCAAGTCTTATTTTTATTCTTTTAAGAACCTTCATACTGTCAGACACAACTGAGCGACTGAAATGAACTGATACTGTTTTCCATTGTGGCTGTACCAATCTATATTCTCACCAACAATGTATGAGGCTTCCCTTTTCTCCACACCCTCTCCAGCATTTATTGTCTGTAGATTTTTTGATGATGGCCATTCTGACTGGTATGAGCTGATACCTCATTTTACTTTTGATTTGTATTTCTCTAATCCTTAGTGATGTTCAGTTTCTTTTCATGTTCCTCTTGGCCACCTGTATGCCTTCTTTGGGGAAATGTGTATTTAGGTCTTCCGCCTATTTTTTGACTGTGAATACAACGTTGTTTTTTTTTTTTTTTTTAATGTTGAGCTGCAAGAGCTGTTGCATATTTTGAAGATTAATCCCGTGTTGCTCACTTCATTTGCAGATATTTCCTTCCTTTCTGTGGGCTCTTTTCATTGTGGGAGAACACTGTAACCCAGGGGTCAGTTTTAAAGTTTGATTAGGTTGCATTTTTTAACTTTTGTGTTTATTTTCATCACTCTGGGAAGTGGCTTATAGAAGATCTTTCTGCAATTTATGTCAAAAAGTGTTCTGCCTATGTTTTTCTCTTACGTTTTTATAGTGCCTAGTCTTACATTTAGATCTTTAATCCACTTGGAGTTTATATTTATGTGTGGTGTTAGAGATTGTTCTGATTTTATTCTTTTACATGAAACTGTCCAGTTTTCCCAGCACGACTTATTGAAGAGACTGTCTTTTCTCCATTGTATATTCTTGTCTGTTTTGTCGTAGATAAGGTGAAAATAGGTGTGTAGGTTTCACTCTGGAAATGTCTCTTGATTCATTTTCCAGTTAGCCTTTATAAACCTTGTTTACACAGCTCCAGCCACATCATGATAAATGCTGGGCTGGATGAAACACAAACTGGAATCAAGATTGCTGAGAGAAATATCAATATCCTCAGACATGCAGATGAAACCACACCTATGGCAGAAAGAGAAGAACTAAAGAGCCCCTTGATGAAAGTAAAAGATTAGAGTGAAAAAGTTGCTTAAAACTCAATATTCAGGAGACTAAGATCATGGCATCTGGTCCCATCACTTCATGGCAAATAGATGGGGACACAGTGACACACTACATTTTGAGCCCCAGAATCCCTGCAGATGGTGACTGCTGCCATGAAGCTAAAAGACGCTTGCTCCTATGGAAAAGGTATGACCAACCTAGACAGCATGTGTAAAAGCAGAGACATTACTTTGCCAACAGAGGTCCATCTAGTCAAAGCTGTGGTTTTCCCAGTAGTCATGTATGGATGTGAGAGTTGGACTATAAAGAAAGCTGAGCACCGGAGAATTGATGCTTTTGAACTCTGGGGTTGAAGGAGAATTTTGCGAGTCCCTTGGACTGCAAGGAGATCCGATGAGTCCATCCTAAAGGCAATCAGTTCTGAATATTTGGTGGAAAGACTGATGTTTAAGCTGAAACTCCAACACTTTGGCCAACTGATGTGAAGAGCTGCCTCATTTGAAAAGACCCTGATGTTGGGAAAGATTGAAGATGGGAGGAGAAGGGATCAACAGAGGATGAGATTGTTGGATGGCATCACCAACTCAATGGACATGAGTTTGAGTAAACTCCGGGAGTTGGTGATGAACGGGAAAGTCTGGCATGCTGAAGCCCATGGGGTCGCAAGAGTTAGACATGACTGAGGGATTGAGCTGAACTGAGCCTCATTACTTGGCAAATGGATGTCAAGTTCTCCCAGAACCGTTTTGGGGAATACTGTCTTTCCTCCATTGCATGATCTTACCACTTAGTCAAAAATCATTTGACCTTATGTGTGAAAGTTTTGCTGGGCTCTGAATTTTTTTCCATTGATTTATAATTTTATCTTTATGACAGTACCAGACTGTTGTGACTACTGTAACTTTGTGATAAAGTTGAAATCAAGGAATGTGTGTCCTCCCACATTGCTTTTCTTGCTCAAAATTTGTTGGCAGTTTGGGCATTAATTAGGTATTAATTAGTGAATTTTAATTAGTTCAGTAGTGAATTTTAGCATAGGTTTTTTATTTTGGATGGGGTTTTTTATTTCTGTGGGGTTTTGTTAGGGATTGAATTACAATTGTATATTACAGAGGCTGATATGGAAATCCTAACCGTGGTAAATCTTCTAATCCATGAAAATGGAATTTGTGTCATACACTTTATTTGCAGCGTTTGGAAGGTTTCACTGTGCAAATCTTCACCTCCTGAGTTAACTACTTAGTGCTCTCCTTAGTTGCTCAGTCATGTCCGACTCTTTGCGACCCCGTGGACTGTAGCCTGCCAGGCTCCTCTGTCCATGGGGATTCTCCAGGCAAGAATACTGGAGTGGGTGGCCATACCCTCCTCCAGGGGATCTTCCCAGCCCAGGGATCAAACTCAGGTCTCCTGCATTGCAGGCGGATTCTTTACCATCTGAGCCCCCAGGGAAGCTCTGTAATTTATTCTTTCTGATGTATTTTTAAATGCCGTCATTTTCTGAATTTCCGTTCCAAACTGATCCTATTACTGCACAGAAATGCAAGTGAATTTCAGTGTTAATTTTTGTACCATGTTACTTTGCTGAATTCATTTATTATTTAGAACATTTTTGCGGGGTCCTTAGGATTTCTACTTATGAACTCATGTCACATGTGAACATAGATAATTCTACTTCCATTTTTCATATTCGAATGTTGGTGATTAAGGCATTAATTCAACTTATTTAATTATATGTCTTTCCTGACAGGCATGTCTAAAACTACAAATCCTATTGCTTAGAAGTGATAAAAATCAGTATTCTCACATGCTTCCTGAAGTCAAAGGAAAGATTTTCCATGTTTCACCAATGACTGTGATGTTGGCTATGGGTTTTATATGTATGGCATTATTATGTCATGATAATTTCCCTCAAGTTTAATTTGTCAGTTACTTTTAGGAGGAAAAAGTGTTTAATTCATTCAACTTTTTTTCTATTAACTGAGATGAACATGTTTTTTCACCATTTATTCTGTTAATGTGTTTGCTATCCAGATGCATTTTAATAGGATGAAGCATTCTTGCATTCCAAGAAGAAATCCCAATTTTTCATATTGTATAGTTCTTATTATTTGCTGTTGCTGCATCTTAGTTGTGTCCGAATCTTTCCGACCCCATAGACGGCAGCCCACCAGGCTCTGCTGTCCCTGGGATTCTCCAGGCAAAAACACTGAAGTGGGTTGTCATAGGTAGCTATAAATGATTATTGTATAAAGAGATATATATATGCACTTCCAACTTCTGCTCAGGCTTCCAGAATCCTGGTAGGGCAGCAGGTGATGGCCAGGACATAGCACTGAACCACAGAGATTTATGTTTTGTATTAGTAATTGATGACTGATACTACTGATCCATGAGTGTTGTTTCACACAGTCAATGACTGACTGCCTTAGACCTGCATGCACCCATCTCCTGCCTCTGTTTCTCACCCTCTACACCCTCTTTCTGAGATTCACTCACTTCTTCCTTAAATACACCCTTCCTCATTCTCAGTGAGATCCTAAGAGAGGCAAACACTGTAGTCATTTTCATCTGAAAATATTCTTTACTAGTTCTTATTCCTGAATGATAGTTTGTGTGTTAGTAGCTCAATCATGTCTGACACTTTGTGACCTCATGGACTGTAGCTCAGCAGGCTCCTCTGTCCATGGAATTCTCCAGTAGGTTGCCATTTCTTTCTCCAGGGGATCTTCCCAACCCAGGGATTAAATCTGGGTCTCCTGCATTGCAGGCAGGTAGTTTAGAATGAAAAATTCAGACTGTTTCTGCACAAAGAGCCACAGAGACCCATATGTCCACCACAGTTTGGTGGGTTACAGCCCAAGGGGTCACAAAGAGTCCGACCTGTCTGAGCAACACCCATGCACAGAACATGTTTTGGAAAAAGTCAAAATCCAGGACAAGTAAAAATTCAAGGTGAGCCAGTGACTGGAAGTTTTCCCTTGTGACACATTACAAAGATTTAAAGTCTTTGTCTAAACCTCCTATCTCTGTCCATCTCTGTACCCTCCTTTCTTCATTCATCTATAAACACCTGCCTATAAAAAAAATCTTTTCACAATCTATGTAATGTGATAGATATATTTCTCAATCATGTTGCCCCTTCTTTCTGATGTGAATCTTTGGGTGTCTCTCTGTTTATGAGATCCAATCCCTTAAATCTGTTTGTCACTTCCACTGTCTATTTGTAAGGGATTTGATTGTAGGTCATATCTGAATGGTCTAGTGGTTTTCTCTACTTTCTTTAATTGAAGCCTGAATTTTGCAATAGGAGCTCATGATCTGGGCCACAGTCAGCTCCCAGTGTTGTTTTTGCTGACTATGTATGGCTTCTCCGTCTTAGGCTGAAAGAATGTAATCAATCTGATTTTGGTATTTACCACCTGCTGATGTCCATGGATAGGGTCCTGCCTTGTGTTGTTGTAAACGGGTGTTTTTTTATAACCACCATGTTCTCTTGACAAAACTCTGTTATTCTGGGCCCTGCTTCACTTTGCACTACAAGGCCAAACTTGCCTATTATTCTGGATATCTCTTGACTTCCTCCTTTTGCATTCCACTTCTTTATGATGAAAAGTAAATATTTTCTTTGCCTTTTTTTTAAGTGTTAGATATAGGAGGTCTTGTAGGTCTTCATAGAACTGGTCAACTTCAGCATCTTTGGCAGTAGTGTTTGGGGCATAGACTAGGATTACTGTGATATTGAATGGTTTGCCTTGGAAACGAACAGACATCATTCTGCCATTTATGAGACTGCACCCAAGTGCTGCATTTTGGAATTTTTGCTGACTACAAGGCCTGCTCCATTTCCTCTAACGGATTCTTGCCCACAGTAGTAAATATAAAGGTCATCTGAATTAAATTCACCCATTCCAGTCCATTTTAGTTCACTGATTCCTAAGATGTCGATGTTCACTCTTGCCATCTTCTGCTTGACCACATCGGATTTAATTTGATTCCTGAGTGTAATATTTCAGGTTCCTATGAAATACTGTTCTTTACTTAATGGGACTTTACTTTCACCACTAGACACATTCACAATTGAGCATCATTTCTGCTTTGGCCCAGGCTCTTCTTTCCCTCTGGAGCTGTTAGTAGTTGCCCTCCACTCTTCCCCAGTTTAGCATACTGAATGCCTTCTGACCTGGTGGGCTCATCTTGCAGTGTCATATCTTTTTACCTTTTCTTGCTGTTTATGGTGTTCTCCAGACAAGAATACTGAAGTTGGTTGCCATTTCATTCCCTAGTGGACCATTGTTTGTCAGCACTCTTCATTATGACCCATCCACCTTGGGTGACTCTGCATATCATGTCTGATGGCTTCACTGAGTTGTGAAAACTCCTTCATCACTACAAGGCTGTGATCCATACCACTACCAAACTGGTTTGATTACTATAGCTTTGCAGTAAGTTTTGAAATCAGTAATGGCATTCTCCCATATTACATTTTTTTCTTTTGATTGTTTGGCTATTTTGGGGTATATTAGTTGTAAAGTGTTTTAGGATAGGCATTTGGTTATAGGGTGGTTTTGATCAGTATTGTACTTAAATTGTAAATTATGATGGTTAGTATTGAGATCTTAGCAATAAGTCTTCCCATGCATGAAAACAGGATTTGTGTCATTTAATATCTTCACAAAGTTTCATATTTCGCTGTGCAATCTTCACTTTTTTTGTTAAGTTAATCACTAAATAGTTTATTCTTCCTGAAACAATTGTAAACAAAACTGTTTTCTTCATTTCCTTTTCACTTGATCATTAATGTACAGAAGTGCCACTGATTTTCAGCTTTGACATTGGTGAATGTCTTTGTTACTTTGCTTCATTAATTTTTTATTTATAACATTTTTTTCTTGTGACATACTTAGATTTTCTACATTTGAGATCATGTCATGGATGGACATATATTATTCTACCTCTTTTCAGTTTGAAATTTCACTAATTTATCTGTCTGTCTGTATGTCTATCTTTCCTGAATGTTATGGCTAAGACTCTCAGTGCTGTGTTGCATTGAAGTGGCACCACCTAGCATTCTCATGTGTTTCCTAATCTCAAAGGAAACATTTTCAGTCTTCATCACTGGCTGCGATGCTGGCTGTGAGTTTTACTTGTCTGTGTGTAGTCAGTTGTGTCCAACTCTTCACGACCATGTGCACTGTAGCCCACCATGCTCCTCTGTCCATGGGACTCTCTAGTCAAGAATAGTGAAGTAGGTTGATATTTCTTCCTCTAGGGTATCTTCCTGATCCAGGGATCGGACCTCTGTCTCTTGCATCTCCTGCTTTGCAGACAGATTCTTTACTGCTGGACCATCAGGGACTTTAACTTTATGGTGATAGTTTCCTTGAAGTGTTATTTGTGAAGTTTTTTTTCTTTTTAAATCATGAAAAGATTTTGAAGTTTTTAAATTGCCCTCTCTTCATTAATTGAGATCATGGTTTTTCCCTATGTATGTGAATGTGGTGCATTGTTGCTTCCTTGTTAAGATGCTTCAGTCGTGTCCAACTCTGTGAGATCCCCATGAACAACAGCCACCAGGCTCCTCTTCCCCCCGGATTCTCCAGGCATGAACTCTGGAGTGGGTTGCCGTTTCCTTCTCCAACGTGGTGAATGATACCAATGCATTTTACAGTGATGATGCATTCTTGCATTACAGGAAAAATTGCACTTGTGTATATTACACAATTCTTATTATATGAATTGATATAAATGATTACTTACGTATGTATATATACATATACATATACACACACATGCTCACAACTTCAGCTCTGTCTTTCTAAACCTTGGTAGAGTGGCAGGTGGCCAAGACGCAGCACTGGACCACAGAAGCTAATGCTTCTAGTTTCTCATGATCATTAACACCACTTATCCATGGTTGTTGCTTCACACATTCAGTGACTATCTGACTTAGACCTGCATCTGCCCACCTCCTGCCCCCACATCTCACTGCACTCCTTCCTTCTGGGACTCACTCTAACTACATCCTTCCTCACTCTCAGTGAGAGCCTGAGAGAGGCAAATGCTCGTAGTCTGAAAATGTTTTCACCTGAAATTTTTCTTATTTTTCTTTAATTCTTGAGTGATAGTTTAGAATGAAAAATCAACAGACCATTTCTGTGATGTTTCCTTTGGCATCTGAAGCTGCTTTTCCCTTGTGTTCCCTGCTACATTGTGACTGGTCTCCTGTCGGGACTCACTTGGTCTCCCTTCACTACTCTATGATAAAGTCTCCAGTTGTCTTTAATAGTCCACAGTCCATGACTATAGGGTGAGGTTTGAGCAACCTCCATACTGTTCTCCACTATCAGTGCATTTCATCGTGTCTTATTCATTGATGGTTCCAGTAATGTCTTTTAGGACTTTAACAGATTTATAGGAATTTCTTTTATATTGTAGTCAAATTATTCTATTTCGTGAAGCACTTGAGGTCTAATCCTCCAATGGTAGTCTCTTTTGACCATCGTTCATGGTGCCATAATGGCATGTTTTGCTGACACTGGATCCTTGCTGGTTTGTAGGGTTTGATATGTATATACATATGGTTTGTTTCGTTGTTGTTTTTCCTCATATGATGGAGCTAAAAATTTCTACCTTTTGCCAGTTATGTTAAGTGTTATTTTGGTTTTCAGTCAGGAAAGGATTTTTTTCATTTTCTCAAATGCATTCCAGAGCCTATGGAGAAGAACATTTAGAATTCTTCTTAAGTATCATTTCTTTCATTTTCCACCCAACACAAAGATGTCACTTAACTCTCCATTTAAAATAAAACATCCCCCACTCCCTGCCTTCACCCTCTTCCTTTGCTTAGTTATGTCCATAGCAATTATAGTAAGGCACTGGCTTCCTGAATCAGAGGCTGTTTTATTCCTTCTGAGCTGCTGTAACAAATACCATAGACCAAGTAGCATGTGAACAGTAGAAATTTACTTCTTAACAGTTATAGGTGCTGAGAAGTCCAAGGTCAAATTGAATGCAGATTCCATGACTAGAGAGGAATCACATTCTGGTTCAAGGGAGGATTGTTTTCAATGCACTCCCACCTGTCAGAAGAGAGGAGGGTCTTTCCCAGGCCTGTTTAGCAAGAGCACTCTTCTTCCTTGAAGAATTTGCCTATGAGTTAATCACATCCACCGGCCCCACCTCCTCATACCATCACCTTAGAGGTTCAGATTTCAACATATGAATGACTCTGAGGGCCCTGCACATGCTCAGTACAGGAATAGAGGAATCCACACCTGCCCCTTTCCAGGGAGGGCTCCGTGCATGCGGGGTGCAGGGGCTAAATGAGAACCCACTGCTATTTGAGGTCCTTTTTATATGTCACTGATTTTTGTCTGTCTCATTTATGTTGAAAATATATTTTCACATCTGTCACTTACTATAACCTCATTCGTATCCTTTTTCCTTTATGGAAACTGTGCTTTGCTTTATTTTTCCAATAAAAACTTGAGTTTTTAGTTTATTTAGCAAGATTGAAGTTCCACAGAGCAATGGTTCAACCTAGGAATAGAAGTGAAAATTTTACACATTGGAAATGAAGAATGCATTAAACATGGAAAACCTAAAATTACCAATTGGAAAGAACATACTCTGCTTCATTGGTAAAATTAAATGTTGGGTTTTGGAAAAGGAAAGTATTATTTTTCTATATGGAAATAAATGAACCCAGTGTAGACAATAGAAAATTAGTGTATTATGAATAAAACTAGAAAACCTGTATAAAACAGAATTATGTAAAGATACTGAACAATTTCATACCGATAAATTTGACATGATAGGCTACATGAATAATTTTCTGAAAAGCAAAAATTACCAAATTTCAATCTAGAGTAGACAGAAACTTCAAACCAACCACTTTCCTGAAATTATTTTAACAGTTGCTCACACATTTATTTAGGGATGGCCTGAGGAATGGATTCCTTTGAAGTGTTGTAAAACTGCAATTTATTTTATAAAGGTACTTTTACGCTTGCCTCAGCATCAGTAAAAAAAAAAAATCACCCTTTTTATAACTGTGCCTTGTTTAAGTTTAAAACATACATGTGAAAACGCCTGACAACACAGAGCTTATTTATTTTATACATAGAAGTTTGTGTCTCTTAATCCTTTAACCCATCTTGTCTCTCTGCTCCTAACAACTAGCAACTGCGTGTTTGTTCTTTATATCTGTCCGTATGTTTCTGTTTGATTACTTAGTGTTTCCATTTTTATTTTTATTTATTTATTTATTTAGTCCCTGCCACATAGCTTGCAGGATTTTAGTTCCCCAAGCAGGGAGCAAATACAGGCCCCCTGCAGTGCGTGTGTGGAGTGCTAACCACTAGATCACCAGGGATTTTACTGTTTTCTTTTCTAGAGTCCAGAAATAAATGATAACATACAATAAGTATTTGTATTTTTCTGATTTATTTCACTAAGCATAATATTTTCCAGATCCATCCATGTTTTACCAATGGCAAATTTTCCCTCTTTTCTGTAGGTGAGTGGTATTCCATTGTGTGTGTGTAATTTATTTTAATCAACTCATATGCTGCTAGTCATTTAAATTGCTTCCATAACTTGACTATTGTAAATAATGTGGTACAAATATTGGAGTCCATGTATATTTTTGAATTAGTGTTTTTGTTTTCTTCGGATATGTATACCTAAGAGTGAAACTGCTGCATCATGAGATAATTTTAGTTTTAGTTTTTTGAAGACCCTCGATACTGTTTTGCATACTGGCTGTACCATTCTACTTTCCCACCAGCAGCATCTAAAGGTTCCTTTCTCTCCACATACTCAACAGCATGCTATTTCTGATCTTTTTGATGATAGCATGTGGTCAGAGATACTGCATTGCAGTTTGGATTTGCATTTTTCTAGTGATTTAGAATGTTGACCATCTTTTCATGTGCCTGCGGATTATTTGTATATCTTCTTTGAAACAATGTCTATATTGATTTCTGCCTTTTGAAAAATGAGACTTATTTTTTTTTGCTATTAAGTTGTATGAGTTCTTTTTTAATTTATTTTTTATTTTATACTGGAGAATACCTGATTTACAATATGGTATTAGTTTCTGGTATACAACAAAGTGATTGAGTTATATATATACATAGATCTATTCTTTTTCAGATTCTTTTCCCTTATAAGTTATTACAAAATATTTTGGAGAGTTCCCTGTGCTATACAGTAGGTCCTTGTTGATTATTTTACATATAGTAGCATCTGTGTATTAATCCCAACCTCCTAATTTATCCTTCCCTTCACTTGTCCCATTTGGTAGTCGTAAGTTTGCTTTGAAAATTTGTGTAGCAGTTTCTATTTTGTGAATAAGTTCATATGTATCACTTTTTTAGAGTCTACATATTAGCAGTATCATAAGATAGTTGTCTTTCTCTGTCGACTGACTTCACTTCTATGATCATCTGCAGGTCCATCCAATTTGCTGCAAATGGCATCATTTCACTCTTTTTATGACTCAGTAGTATTCCATTGTGTATATGTACCACATCTTCTTTAGTCACTTGGTAGTGGACATTTAGGTTGCTTCCACATCTTAGGCATTGTAATTAGTAGTGCATTATCCTTCCAATTGACAGCTTTTTCCTAGTATATGTACAGGAGTGGTGTTGCTGGATCGTGAGGTAGTCTTATTTTTGAAGAGCCTTCATCATGTTTCCCATACTGGGTACACCAATTTACATTCCCACCAACAGTGTTCAAATATTTCTTTTTCTCCACATCCTTGCCAACATTTATTTGTGTTCTTCTTGATGATTGCTATTTTGGTAGATGTGAGGGGGTAACTTCTGTTGGTGTGGATTTGCATTTCTTTGAAGATTACAGATGTAAAGCATTAGTTCTTTTGCCTGTTTGACATCTGTATTTCTTCTTTGGAAAATATGTCTATTGAGAACTTTGCCCTTTTTTAAATGAAGTTTTTTTTTTTTTTTTTGCTATTCAGTTGTATGAATTCTTTATATATTTTCGATATTAGCCCCTTAAAAAACATATGAATTGCAAATATTTTCTCCTATTTCATTTCATTTCTCTCTGTTTTATTTTGTTTACCTCTGCTATAATTCTGGTTGTTACTATTTGCTTGTATTTTGTGTTTAGAATCAGATCCAAAATATCATTTCTGAGACAGCTGTTAAAGAGGTTTCTACCTGTTTTTTTCTAGTTCTGTGGTTTCAGATCTTCTACTCAAGGTTTAAGGCATTTTGAGTTCAGTTCTCTGCATATTGTAAGATAGTGGTCCAGTTTGGTTATTTTGCATGTAAGTGTTCAGTTTCCCCATCATCTTTTATTGCAGAGACTGTCCTTACCTACCTTTTATATTTTTGGCTTGTTTGTTGTTGGAGAAGGGAATGGAAAACCACTTCAGTATTCTTGCCTTGAGAATCCCATAAGCAGTATGAAAAGCAAAAAGATTTGATAGTGAAAGATGAACTCCCAAGCTCAGTAGGTGCTCAATACTTTACAGGACAAATAACTCCAGAAAGAATGAATTGATGGCGCCAATGCAGAAAAAACGCCCAGTTCTGGATGTGACTGGTGATGGGAATAAAGTCTGATGTGATAAAGAACAGTATTGCATAGGAACCTGGAATGTTAGGTCCATGAATCAAGGTAAACTGAAAGTGGTCAAACAGAAGTTGGCAAGAGTGGACATTGACATTTTAGTGATCGGTGAACTAAAATGGACTAGAATGGGTGAATTTAATTGAAATGACCATTACATCTACTACTGTTGGCAAGAATTACTTAGAAGAGATGGAGTAGCCATCATAGTCAGCCAAAGAGTCTGAAATGCTGTGCTTGGGTGCAATCTCAAAATCAACAGAGTGTTTTAAGGACAGGAACATAAAGGACACTACAGATGATGGGATGCTCAAGTCTGTGTGGCAGACGACAGGCTGTGAGCAGCAGTTTGTCCCTGGGCCTCTCTGTGTCCAGCCTGAGATGCTGAGCCTGCTGGGCTGTGAGCCCCATGAAGGCAGCTGTGTCATCAAATCCTGTACTGTGGTTATGGTTGTGGACAGTGGGGCCAGAAGATGTTGAGTCTGTCAACCCAGCTCCAGCCCCTGCTACCTTTAATGTCTTGTGTCACAGTGTCTTGATCTCCTTGGCCAAAGCTGAGACCGCTTTGATTAGGTTTGCTTTGGAAATTAGAAACCCTGAGATCTTAGTAAGCTGTTACCTATTCCTCCTTACCAGGGCAGTTTTATTCTGGCCTACCACAGTGAAAACTCAGATACATTCACGCATGCACATTCACCCTGATATTTAATAAGGACTGTGGATTGAGATTAGAAGAGGGACAGACCGGAGGACAGTAATAAGATGAATCAACAGAGGCTAGAGGCACTACCTGCCTGAGACACAGATTCTAATATTTTCCAGGTCTTCTCCCACCTATGTCTTATGACATCCTAAGAAGTCTATGCAGGCATCATCCTGGGTGGGCAGATGGGGACACCGACAGGCTTTGAGAGACAAGGACTCATTCAGGATGGAGAGCATGTATGAAACGGGAGGTGAGTCTGGGCCCAGGTCTGTCAACTCAGAGCTGCACACACAGCCTGCCCGGGAGCTGTGTGGAGGGTTGTGTGGTGCAACTGTGTGAGGCCTGGGGCTGCGTGGATGAAGGATGAGCGGTCAGGATCCTGAGGGCTATGTGCAGGGCTGTCAACTGTCAATCCCAGGAAGAGACCCCCATGTGGTGAAGTCACTTCCTCGATGGCAGACCCTAATGGAACTCAGAAACCTGTAAACAGGCACCCACCTTCTAGCAACAGTGCCACAGCCAGTAGGGGCTCACTTGGCTGGAGAGTCTTTATCCAGAAAAATAGTCTCCAGCTGTGTCTCGACTGACCAGGGCTTCTGCTTCAGGAAACAGTAGAGGGAGATGTTTATCAGATGTTTCAGGCGGTTCAGTGCTCAACCTGGATGCCTCTGGTCCTTTACCAGGAGGGCACGTAAGGTAACCCCAGGCAATCTAGAGCTGGCCACACCAGGACTGGCCTCCACTGGGAACCCTTCCTGGGCAGTGCCAGGTGCCCTCATCTCCATGTGCAGGGAAGGGGGACTTGAGGGGAGGTTCTCCCTCTGGGCAGGAGCAGGTTGGTGGGTATGTGGTGACCTGGGGGTCCTGTCAGGGTAACACCTGAGGACGGGTTATCAGCAGGGAAATAGGATCCCTGACGTGCTTTCACTGAAGAGGGAGGGACGCCATTTTCTGAATTACTGCCTGAGGAAGTGCGATTGCAGCATGGGGAGGGTTGGCAGAATCCTGGACCCCATATAACTTCAGGTTCCTACTGAAGGCAGAGATCTGGCAGCTTCTTCTGGAAAAGATGAAAGAGTCCAGGAGATCTGTGGACAAGGCTGGGATGTTGTGAGAAGCATCTGGGAGGCCAGAGCTCAGAGTGAGCCCCCATGAGAGTCCACACCCATCCTCTCTCCATTAAAGCCCTACCTCCACCCCCGATCCTGGGTCCGAGAGCACATTTTGTGGTGTACTTACTGTCTGGTGGAACTTCAGCTGGGATGCCCAGGTGATGCCCAAAGTATCAACTGAGCCCTCACTGGTAAAGGATGAGTGTCAGTGGCAGGAGGAGAGCCAGGCATATCCCTCACTGATGAGACAGCATTTAGATATAGTAGGTAAATCTGAGGTGTTAGGAGGCCCGCAGGAAGCCTGTGCAGATGACAGTGTCTGTCTGTGCCATCCTGGGCCAGATACTCCTGAGAATGCTTCATGTTCCTGAGTAGACGCCCTGCCTGCCCTGGCAGTGCTGACACCAGGGGGCGCGGCAGGGGGAGGGTCAGTGCACTATGTCAGGCTGCCCTCAGGAAGCAGACAGATGCTCATGCCATGGATCAAGGGCTGTCACTTGAGCAGGTTCGTTTGTGGCCCCTCCCCTGTGTCTTTTTTTCTTATCTGTCTTTCATATTATTTGGAACCCTGATTTAAGATGTGTATATCTTTCCTTGTCTCACGGGTGTTTTGTTTCTCTTCACTTCTGAATTATTTGTAAGGCCTCAGACAAATCCGAAATTACCCCCACTTCTCAGTGAGATTCCTTGCATGCTTCTTGGCTTTTTAATTGTGTGTCTTTTTATATACTTAGGTTTCGAACTCTTATTGGACATAAAAATTGCCAATTTGTTCTCCATTTCATACTTCATTTCTCATTTTATTGATGGTTCCCCATGGTGAGGCTTTCAAGTTTGATGTACTCACACTTGTTCACTTTTCCTTTCACTACTTTTGCTTTTGGAATTACACCCAACATTCATTGCCAAGACTGATGTACAGGAACACAGTAGCGCTTCCTTTCTAGGAGCTAAATGGTTTCAGTACTTCTGTTCAATCTTTTAATCCAGTAAAAATTGGATAGCCTTAGATCCCAGAATCCTCTAACCACCCTTCACTATTTGCAGGCAGTGTTCCTCTGGCCTCTAGAGAGTGAGCACAGATACGTACAGACATACACACACCCAAGCACAGTGAATACGAAAAGGACTGTGGGTTGGCATCAGAAGAGGGGCAGATAGGAAAACAATAATAAGAGAAACCTACAGGGGCTGGAGGCACTGCCTGCCTGAGACACGGACTCCCATAATTTCCAGGCCTTGTCCCACCTGTCTGAGGACATCCCTAGAAGTCCATGTGGCCATCAGCCCTGGTGTGCATCTGGAGAAACTGACAGTCTTTGAGAGAAAGGGACTCATTCAGAATGGTGAACAGGATGAAAATGGAAGGTGAGTCTGGGCCCAGATCTGTCAACCAAGAGCTGCACACACAACCTGCCCAGAAGTTGTGTGGAGGGCTGTGTGGTGCTACTGAGTGAGGCCCAGGGTTGAGTGGATGAGGGATGAGTGGTCAGGATCCTGAGGGCTATGTGCAGGGCTGTCAACTGTCAATCCCAGGAAGGGGTCCCCGGGTGGTAAAGTAACTTCCACAATGGCAGACAATAAGAGACTTGGAACCCTGCAACCAGGCACACAACTTCTAGCAACAGCGCCACAGCCAGTTGGGGCTCACTTGACTGGAGAGTCTTCATTCAGCAGGATGTTCTCCAGCTGTGTCTTGACTGACCAGGGATTCTGCTTCAGGAAACGCTGGAGGGAGAGGTTTTTCAGATGTTTCAGGCGGTACAGTGCTCAACATGGATGCCTCTGGTCCTTTACCAGGGGGGCACCTAAGGTAACTCCAGGCAATCTAGAGCTGGCCAAACCAGGCAATACCACCACTGGGAGCCCTCCCTAGGCAGCGCCATTTGCCCTCATCTCCATGTGTGGGAAAGTGGGACTTGAGTGGAGATTCTCCCTCTGAGCAGATGCAGGTTGGTTGGCACGTGGTGACCTGGGGGTCCTTTTCATGGTCACACCAGAGGACAGGCTGTCAGCAGGGTAATAGTATCCCTAAGGTGCTTTCATTTAAGAGTGAGGGACTCCATTATCTGAATGACTGCCTGAGGAAGTGGGATTGTGGCATGGGGAGGGCTGGCAGAATCCTGGATCCCACATAACTTCGGGTGCCTACTGCAGTCAGAGATCTGGCAGCTTCTCCTGGAAAAGTGGAAAGGAGTCCAGCAGATCTGTGGACGAGACTGGGATGTTGTGAGAAGCATCTGGGAGGCCAGAGCTCAGAGTCAGCCCCCATGAGAGTCCACACCCATCCTCTCTCCATCAAAGCCCTGCCCCCACCCCCAACCTGGGACCAAGATCACATGGTGTGGTGTGCTCACTGTCTGGTGGAACCTCAGCTGGGATGCCCAGCTGGTGCTCAAAGGATCCAGTGAAACCTTAGCCCTCGCTGGTAAAGGATGAGTGTTAGTGGCAGGAGGAGAGCTAGGCAGATCCCTCGCTGATGCAGCAGCCTTTAGATGTACGAGTTAAATCTGAAGTGTTACGAGACCCACAACAAGCCTGAGCAGCTCACAGAGACTGTTTGTGCCCTCCTCGGCCAGATACTCCTGAGAACGCTTCGTGTTCCAGAGTAGATGCCCGGCCTGCCCTGGCAGTGATGACACCAGTGTGTGGGGCAGTGGGAGGGTCAGTGTACTATGTCAGGCTGCCCTCAGGAAGCAGACAGATGGTCAAGCCATAGGTCAAGGGCTGTCATTTGAGCAGGCTCGTTTGTGGCCCCTCCCCTGTGTCTTTTTTTCTTATCTGTCGCTAATATTTTTTGGAATCCTGACTTAAGAGGCATATATCTTTGCTTGTCTCACAGGGGTTTTGTTTCTCTTCATTTCTGAGGTATTTGTAAGGCCTCAGACAAATCTGAAATTACCCCCATTTCTCAGTGAGATTCCTTGCATGCTTCGTTGCTTTTGAATTGTCTGTCTTTTTATATACTTTGGATAGGAACCCTTATTTTACATGACAATTGCCAATATGTTCTCCATTTCATACATCATTTCTCATTTTATTGATGGTTCCCTGTGGCGAGGCTTTCAAGTTTGATGTACACACTCTTGTTCACATTTCCTTTCACTTCTTTTCCTTTTGGAATTACTCCCAAATTTCATTGCCAAGGCTGATGTGCAGGAACAAAGTACCCCTTCCATTCTAGAAGCTAAATGCTTTAAGTAGTTCTGTTCAAGCTTTTAATCCATTAGAAACTGGATAACCTTACATCCTAGAATTTGCTTACCATTCTTCACTGTTTGGGGGCGGTGTTCCTGTGGCATCTAAAGAGTGAGTGCAGATACCGACACACACAGAGACACCCAAGCACAGTGAATACGAAAAGGACTGTGGGTTCTCATCAGAAGAGGGACAGATAGGAGAAGGGAAATAAAACGATCCTGAGACATGGACTCCCATATTTTCCAGGTCTTGTCCCACCTATGTCTGAGGACATCCCTAGAAGTCCATGCGGTCATCAGCCCCGGTGTGCAGCTGGGGACACTGACAGGCTTTGAGAGAAAGGGACTCATTCAGGATTGAGAACCGGTGGGAAACAGGAGGTGAGTCTGGGCCCAGGTCTGTCAACTCAGAGCTGCACACACAGCCTGCCCGGGAGCTGTGTGGAGGGTTATGTGGTGCAATCGAGTGAGGCCCGGAGCTGCGTGGATGACGGATGAGCGGTCAGAATCCTGAGGACTATGTGCAGGGCTGTCAACTGTCAATCCAAGGAAGGGGCCCCCGGGTGGTGAAGTCACTTTCTCGATGGCAGACCCTAAGAAAACTTGGAAACCTGTAACCAGACACCCACATTCTGGCAAAAGCACCACAGCCAGTTGGGGCTCACTTGGATGTAGAATCTTCATCCAGTAGGATGTTCTCCAGCTGTGTCTCGACTGACCAGGGATTCTGCTGCAGGAAACCCTGGAGGGAGAGATTTTTCAGAAGTTTCAGGTGGTTCAGTGCTCCACCTGGATGCCTCTGGTCTTTTACCAGGAGGGCACCTGTGGTAACCCCTGGCAATCTAGAGCTGGCCACACCAGGCCTGGCTGCCACTGGGAGCCCTCCTTGGCCAGGGTCAGATTCCTTCATCTCCATGTGCGTGAAAGTGGGACTTGAGGGGAAGTTCTCCCTCTTGACAGGAGGAGGTTGGTGGGCACGTGTTGACTTGGGGTCCTGTCAAAATCACACCTGAAGACGGGCTGTCAGTAGGGAAATAGGATCCTTGAGATGCTTTCATTGGAGAGCGAGGGACTCCATTTTCTGAATGACTGCCTGAAGAAGTGTGATTGTGGCATGGGGAGGGCTGTCAGAATCCTGGATCCCACATAACTTCGGGTTCCTCCTGAACGCATAGATCTGGCAGCTTCTCCTGGAAAATAGGAAAGGAGTCTATATATAACTATAAAGCTCTATATCTAACTTGAAACCCATTCTAACTTCTATCGTATACACTGTATATGTCATCCCAGCCACTGTGTCAAAGATATCACACCAACTCTGTAGGACATCACAGGTGGCATAGGTATTCCATCATATGCACTATACATGACATCATATCCACCCTTTATGACAACAACCCACAGTATTCATTACATCATATGCACTATATATGACATGTCATCTACTGTGTATGATATCACATTCACTATATGTGTGGCATCACACAATGCCTGTATCTCTGACATCACACACTCTATGTTTATGACATAACCACTTTATATGGCATCACACACAGTGTTATGACAACACAACTATTGTGCAACTTCACAGCCACTATATCTGACATCACACCCACAGTATCTCTGTCATCACATCCATTGGATCAATTTTATCAAACCAAGTGTATGTATGACATCACAGCCAATATGTATATGACATCGTATGCACTACATGTGACATGATATCCACAATTTAGGACATCACATCACTTTATGTATGACATCAGGTCCACTCTATCTGACCTCAGTTCCACTGTATCTCTGTCATCACACCCACCCTATTGATGATATCACAGCCACTATTTGTATGACCTCACACCCAGTTATCTGTGACATCACATCCACTATATTTATGACATAGTATCCACTAAGTATGGCATCACAACACTCTGTGTTGATGACACAACACTTATCATATGTATGACATCCTTTGCACTGCAGATGACAATGCACCCACTCTATCACACCAAACCACAGTATTTATGATGTCACATCCACTTAAGGCATGAAAACACAGCCCCTGTATTAGACATTGCACCGACTGTATCTAGGTCATCATACCGTCTCCACTGACATTTCAAACACTTTTGTATGACATCACACCCACCTACTGTGTGACTTCCTATGAACTATATATAAGATCACACCCAATCCGTATGTCATCACACTACTCTACTTATGACATCACAGCCTCTATATATGAAACCACATCCAGTATGAGGGAAATATATACACTTAACATGTGACATCACAGCCCCTATCTGGGTCATCACACCCACTCTATAGACAACATCACACCCACTCTTTTTATGACAACACACTCGGCATATGTGTAGCATCATTTGCATTATACAAGACATCACATCCTCACTTTTTGATCTCAAACCACCATTTTGAGGACATCACAGCCACTATATTAGACATCGTGTCCACTGTATCTGTGACATCACACCAACTCTATCGATGATATCACAGCCACTATGTGTATGATATCACATCCAGTATATGTGAGAGATTCTGTCCACTATATTTATGACATCATACCCACTATGTATGAGATCACAACCCTGTGTGTTGATTACACCACACTCGGCATATGTATGACATCACTTGCGCTACTGAAGCCATCACATCCACTCTATCACACCAAGCCACAATCTTTATGACTTCACATCCACTTCAGGAATGACTGACATCACAACCCCTGTATCAGACATCGCACCAACTGTATCTTTGTCATCACAACCTCTCCACTGATATCACACCCACTTTTGTATGACATCACACCCACTATATCTGTGATATCATACGCACTATATATAACATCATATCCACGTCTTATGTCATCCCACTATTCTACTTATGACAGCACAACCTTCACATATGAAACCACATCCAGTATGCAGTTCAAAATATACACTATCCCTGTGACATCACAGTCACTAGTCTGTGACATCACAGTCACTAATCTGTGTCATCACACCCACTGGATTGAGAGCATCACACCCACTCTTTGTATGACCTCACACTCGGCACAGGTATAGCATCTTATGCACTATAGAAGACATTGCATCCTCACTTTATGAAATCTAAGCACCATTTTTATGACATCACACCCACTATATTTTACATCGTATCAACGCTATTTCTGTCACCACATCCACTCTGTTGATAATATCACACCAAATCTATTTATGAGATCTCATTCTCTATATATGCTGACATCATATCCATTGTATACAACAACATATTCACTATATTTCTTCCATCACAGCCACTGTACCTGTGTCTCACACCCACACTTTCCATGATATCACAACCTTTGTATATATGACACTGCACACATTATATGTTTAACATCAGATACTCTATATAAGGTATCACATCCACCATTTATGACATCACGCCACATTATTTATGACATCACATGCACTGTATTCATGTCATCACTCCCACGATATCTAACACTGCATCCACAGTATCTGTATCCTGACAATCCCTCTACGTATGATCTCTGAAAAACTGTATGTATGTCATCACACCCACGTTATATATGGCATATTATGCAACATACAAACTGTCACATCCGCTCTTTGAGTTCACACCATTGTAAAACCGCAATACATCCACTGCGTTCATGACATCACACACACTATATACGACATCACACACATGACAACAGAAAAGTTATATATGCCATCTCCCCCTCTATATCTGACACTACATACACTGTATCTGTGTCATCAAACCCAGTGTATCAATTGTATTACACCCACTCGCTGTATGACATTACACACTATATGTATGACATCACATTCAGTATGCATGACATCACATGAACACTTTATGACATCACACCCGTATAGGTATGACATCACATGCAGTATATTTATGACATCATATCCAATATATATGATATCACCCATACTGTTTCATGAAAACAAACGACTATACCTGGCATATCAGCCACTGTAATTGACATCACATCCACTGCATCTGTGTGATCACTCCCACTCTATCAATGCCTTCAAAACAATTATGGAAGTCTTCACACTTGGCACACATATGACATCATACACCCCCTACATCACGTCAAATTCAGACTTAATAACATCAATCGTCAGTATGTAAGACATGACAAACACTGCATTCATGACATCAGATCTCCTATGTATGATATCACATCCAAGTTTTATGACATCTCATCCCCTATACCTGTGACATCACAGCCACTATATCGGTAACATAACACCACTATGCCTGTGAATACATGTCAACTATACTTGACATGAAACACACTGTGTTAAGACAATACAACCACTATATATGACATCACACTCTTCACGTCTGTGTCTGTGTGATCACACCCACTGTATCGATGATATAACACACACTTGATTTATGACATCACATCTACTATATATATGGCAAAATATGCACTGTATATGATATCTCACCCATGATTTATGACATCGCAACACTCTACTCATGACATCAAAGCTATTATATCTCACCTCACACCGATTATATCTGACAACACATCAACTGTATCTCTGTCATCACTCCCAGAATATCGATCATACAACCCCCATTGTATATATGATAACACAGCCACAATATGTATGACATCATATAAACTACATATGACATCACATCCACTCTATATGATATCACTCCACGCTATGATATCACACCCACTGTATTTACATCATCACACCCAGGATACCTGTCATCGCATTCACTGTAGCTGGACAATTACTTATAATGCACTGATTATACCACACCTACTATATGTATGACATGAAAACCACTCTATATATGACATCACATGAATTCTATATGACATCACTCTCACTCTTTATGACATAACAATACTGTATTCATGACATCACATCCACTCTATGCACGAGAGCACACCCACTCTAATAGACATCACATACTCTATACTTGTGACATCACAGCCACTCTATGTATGACAAGACACCTCCTATGTTTAGGACATCATACTCATTATATATGACATCTCACATTGTGTATGAATGACAATACAACCACGGTATCTGACAACACACAGTATCTGTGTAATCACACCCACTTGATTGATGATATCATAACCTGTGTTTATATGAAATCACACCCACTGCATGTAGGACACCATAGGCACGATTTCTGACATCACATCCTCTCTTGGTGACCTCATAACATTGTTTGTATGTCAATGCACACACTATGCTTATCATATCATATCCACTATATATGATGTCACACACACTGTGTGTATGACAACACAAGCTCTATGTTTGATTTGAAACCCATTCTATCTTCCATCACATCCACTGTATATGTCATCACACCCACTCTGTCGAAGCCATCACACCAACTATGTAAGATATCACAGGTGGCATATGTGTGCCATCATTTACACTATACATGACCCCACATCCACCCTTTAAACAACATCCCTTAGTATTTATGACATCACATGCCCTATATTGGTGACATCACATGCACTATATATGACATGTCATCTACTCTGTATTATATCACATTCACTATATGTGTGACATCACACAATGCCTGTATCTCTGACATCACACACTCTATGTTTATAACATATCCACTTTATATGGCATCACACACAGTGTTATGACAACACAACAATTGTGTAACTTCACAGCCACTATGTCTGACATCATACCCACAGTATCTCTGTCATCACACCCATTGGATCAATTTTATCAAAACAAGTGTATGTATGACATCACAGCCAATATGTGTATGACATTGTATTCACTATATGTGACATCACGTCCACAATTTAGGACATCACACCACTTTATGTATGACATCAGGTACACTCTATCTGACCTCAGTTCGACTGTATCTCTGTCATCACACCCACCCTATCATTGATATCACAGCCACTATATGTATTACCTCACATCCAGTATATCTGTGACATCACATCCCCTCTATTTATGACATAACATCCACTAAGTATGACATTACAACACTGGGTTCATGACACAACACTCGGCATATGTATGACATCCTTTGCATTGTAGATGACATTGCACCCACACTATCACACCAAAACACAGTATTTATGATGTCACATCCACTTCAGGCAGGACAACAGAGCTCGTGTATCAGACATCGCACCCACTGTATCTATGTCATCACTCCGTCTCCACTGACATCTCACCCACTTTTGTATGACATCACACCCGCCATCTGTGTGACATCATATTAACTATATATAACATCACACCCAATCCATAAGTCATCACACTACTGTACTTATGACATCACAGCCTTTATATATGAAACCACAGCCTGCATGAGGGCAACATATACACTTAACATGTGACATCACAGCCACTATCTGGGTCATCACACCCACTGTATAGACAACATTACACCCACACTTTTTATGACATCACACTCGCCCTATGGTAACATCGTTTGCATTATACAAGACATCACATCCTCACTTTTTGATCTCAGTCCACATTTTTGAAGACATCACACCCACTATATTAGACATTGTGTCCACTGTATCTGTGACATTACACCAACTCTATCAATGATATCACAGCCACTATATGTATGATATCACATCCAGTATATGTGAATCATTCTGTCCACTATATTTATGACATCATACCCACTATGTATGAGATCACAACGCTGTGTGTTGATTATACCACACTTGGCATATGTACGACATCATTTGCGCTACTGAAGCCATCACATCCACTCTATCACACCAAGCCACAATCTTTATGAATTCACATCCACTTCAGGCATGACTGACATCACAACCCCTGTAACAGACATCACACCAACTGTATCTTTGGCATCACCACCTCTCCACTGATACCACACCCACTTTTGTATGACATCACACCCACTATATCTGTGACATCATATGCACTATATATAACATCATATCCACTTCTTATGTCATCCCACTATTCTACTTATGAGGGCACGACCTTGACATATGAAACCACATCCAGTATGCAGTTCAAAATATACACTATCCCTGTGACATCACAGTCAATAGTCTGTGTCATCACACCCACTGGATTGAGAGCATCACACCCACTCTTTGTATGACTTCACACTCGGCACAGTTATAGCATCTTTTGCACTATAGAAGATATTACATCCTCACTTTATGAAATTAAAGCACCATTTTTATGACATCACACCCACTATATTTTACATCGTATTGACACTATTTCTGTCACCACATTCACTCTATTGAAGATATCACACCAAATTTATTTATGAGATCTCATCCTCTATATATGTCGACATCATATCCATTGTATACAACAACATACACATTATTTCTTCCATCACAGCCACTGTACATGTGTCTCACACCCACTCTTTCCATGACCTCATACACTTTGCATATATGACATTGCATGCACTATATGTTTAACATCAGATACACTATATAAGGTATCACATCCACCATTTATGACATCACGCCACATTATTTATGACATCACATGCACTGTATTCATGTCATCACTCCCACGATATCTAACACTGCATCCACAGTATCTGTGTCCTCACAATCCCTCTACGTATGATCTCTGAAAATCTGTATGTATGACATCACACCCACTTTATATATGACATATTATGTACCATACATAACGTCACATTAACTCTTTCATCTCACACCATTGTAGTAACGACATTACATCCACTGTCTTCATGACATCACACACATGAAAACACAAAAGTTATATCTGCTATCTCACGCTCTATATCTGACACTACATCCACTGTATCTGTGTCATCAAACCCAGTGTATCAATTGTATTACACCCACTTGTTGTATGACATTACACACTATATGTATGACATCACATTCAGTATGCATGACATCATATGTACACTTTATGACATCACACCCGTATAGGTATGACATCACATGCAGTTTATTTATGACATCATATCCAATATATGTGATATCAAACATTCTGTTTCATGATAACAAATGATTATACTTGGCATCTCACCCACTGAATTTGACATCACAGCCAGTGCATCTGTGTGGTCACACCCACTCTCTCAATGCCTTCACAACAATTATGGATTTCTTCACACTTGGCACACGTATGACATCATACACACCCTATATCACATCAAATTCAGACTTACTGACATCAATCGTCAGTATTTAGGACATCACAAACACTGCATTCATGACATCAGATCTCCTATATATGACATCACATCCACGGTTTATGAGATCTCATCCCCTATACCTGTGACATCACAGCCACTATATCAGTAACATAACACCCACTATGTTTGTGAATACATATCAACTATATTTCA
This sequence comes from Hydropotes inermis, assembly GCA_020226075.1. Taxonomy (NCBI): domain Eukaryota; kingdom Metazoa; phylum Chordata; class Mammalia; order Artiodactyla; family Cervidae; genus Hydropotes; species Hydropotes inermis. The sequence continues at coordinate 586,613 of CM035286.1, read as the reverse complement.
CGTGAAACACACTGTGTGAAGACAATACCACCACTATATATGACATCACACTCTTCAGGTCTGTGTCTGTGGGTTCACTCCCACTGTATTGATGATATAACACACACTCTATTTATGACATCACATCTACTGTATATATGGCAAAATATGCACTGTATATGACATCTCACCCACGATTTATGACATCGCAACACTCTACTCATGAGATCAAAGCTATTGTTTCCCACCTCAAAACGATTATATCTGACAGCACATCCACTGTATCTCTGTCATCATTCCCAGATTATCGATCATACAACCCCCATTGTATGACACAATATGTATGACACAATATGACACAGCCACAATATGTATGACATCATATGAACTACATATGACATCACATCCACTCTATATGATATCACTCCATGCTATGACATCACACCCACTGTATTTATGTCATCACACCCAGGATACCTGTCATCGCATCAACTGTAGCTGGACCATTACTTATAGTGTACTGATTATACCACACTTACTATATGTATGACATGAAACCCACTATATGTATGACATCACAGGAATTCTATATGACATCACATTTCACTCTTTATGACATAACAATACTGTATTCATGACATCACATCCACTCTATCCATGACAGCACACCCACTCTATATGACATCACATACTCTATACTTGTGACGTCACAGCCACTATATGTATGACAAGACACCTCCTATGTTTAGGACATCATCCTCACTATATATGACATCTGACTTGGTGTATGAATGACAATCCAACCACGGTATCCAACAACACACTCACAGTATATGTTTAATCACACCCACTTGATTGATGATATCATACCCTGTGTATATATGAAATCACAGCCACTGCATTTAGGACACCATAGGCACGATTTCTGACATCACATCCACTCTTGATGACCTCATACAATTGTTTGTATGTCATGGCACACACTATGTTTATGACATCATATCCAACATATATGATGTCACACACACTGTGTGTATGACAACACAGGCCCTATATTTGATTTGAAACCCATTCTAACTTCCATCATATCCATTGTATATGTCATCACACCCACTGTGTCGAAGCAATCACACTAACTATGTAAGATATCACAGGTGGCATATGTATGCCATCATTGGCACTATACATGACCCCATATCCACCCTTTAAGACAGCAACCCTTAGTATTTATGACATCACATGCCCTTTATTGATGACCTCACATACACTATATATGACATGTCATCTACTGTGTATGATATCACATTCACTATATGTGTGACATCACACAATGCCTGTATGTCTGACATCATACACTCTATGTTTATGACATATCCACTTTATATGGCATCACACACAGTGTTATGACAACACAAAAAATGTGTAACTTCACAGCCACTATGAATGTATGATATCATACCCACAGGATCTGTGTCACCACACCAATTGGATCAATTTTATCTAACCAAGTATATGTATGACATCACACCCACTATGTGTATGACATCGTATGTACTACATGTGACATCACATCCACAATTTAGGACATCACATCGCTTTATGTATGACGTCAGGTCCACTCTATCTGACCTCAGTTCCACTGTATCTCTGTCATCACACCCACCCTATCGATGATATCACAGCCATTATGTGTATGACCTCACACTCAGTGTATCTGTGACATCACATCCACTATATTTATGATATAGTATCCACTAAGTATGACATCACAACACTCTGTGTTGATGACACAACACTCAGCATATGTATGACATCCCTTGCACTGCAGATGACAACGCACCCACTCTATCACACCAAACCACAGTATTTATGATGTCACATCCACTTAAGGCATGAAAACACAGCCCCTATGTTATACATAGCACCCACTTTATCTATGTCATCAGACCGTCTCCATTGACATCTCACACACTTTTGTATGACATCACACCCACCTTCTGTGTGACTTCATATGAACTATATATAACATCACACCCAATCCTTATGTCATCACACTACTCTACTTATGACATCACAGACTCTATATATGAAACCACATCCAGTATGAGGGCAACATATACACTTAACATGTGACATCACAGCCCCTATCTGGGTCATCACACCCACTCTATAGACATCATCACACCCACTCTTTTTATGACATCACACTCGCCATATGTGTGGCATCATTTGAATTATACAAGACATGACATCCTCACTTTTTGATATCAAACCACCATTTTGAGGACATCACACCCACTATATTATACATCGTGTCCACTGTATCTGTGACATCACACAAACTCTATCGATGATATCACAGCCACTATATGTATGATATCACATCCAGTATATGTGAGACATTCTATCCACTATATTTATGACATTGTACCCACTAAGTATGAGATCACAAATCTGTATGTTGATTACACCACACTAGGCATATGTATGACATCATTTGCGCTACAGAAGCCGACACATCCACTCTATCTGAACAAGCCACAATCTTTATGACTTCACATCCACTTCAGGCGTGAAATCACACCCCCTGTATCAGACATCGCAACAACTGTGTCTTTGTTATCACACCCTCTCCATTGATATCACACCCTTTTTATATGACATCACACCCACTATATCTGTGACATCATATGCACTATATATAACATCATATCCACTTCTTATGTCATTCCACTATTCTACTTATGACAGCGCAAACTTCACATATGAAACCACATCCAATATGAAGTTCAAACTATACTCTATCCCTCTGAAATCACAGCCACTAGTCTCTTTCATCACAGCCACTCTATTGAGAGCATCACACTCACTCTTTGAATGACATCACACTTGGCATAGGTATAGCATCTTTTGCCCTATAGAAGACATAACATCCTCACTTTATGAAATCAAAGCACCATTTTTATGACATCACACCCACTATATTTTACATCATATCGATGCTATTTCTGTCACCACATCCACTCTATTGATGATATCACACCAAATGTATTTATCAGATCTCATCCTATATATATGTCGACATCATACCCATTGTATATAACAACATATTCACTATATTTTTTCCATCACAGGCACTGTACCAGTGTCTCACACCCACACTTTCCATGATATCACACCCTTTGTATATATGCCACTGCACACACTATATGTTTAACAACAGGTACTCTATATAAGGTATCACATCCACCATTTATGACATCACGCCACATGAGTAATGACATCCCATGCACTGTATTCAGGCCATCACTCCCACGATATCTAACACTGCATCCAAAGTATCTGTGTCCTCACAATCCCTCTACATATGATCTCTGAAAAACTGTATGTATGACATCACACCAACTTTATATATGACATATTATGCACCATACATAATGTCACTTTCACTCTTTGAGTTCACACCATTGTAGTAACCACATTACATCCACTGCATTCATGACATCACACACACTATATATGACATCACACACATGACAACACAGAAGTTATATCTGCCATCTCACCATCTATATCTGACACTTCATCCAATATATCTGTGTCATCAAACCCAGTGTATCAATTGTATTACACCCACTCGCTGTATGACATTACACACTATATGTATGACATCACATTCAGTATGCATGACATCACATGAACACTTTATGACATCACACCCATATAGGTATGACATCACATACAGTATATTTATGACATCATATCCAATATATATGATATCACCCATAATATTTCATGAAAACCAAACGACTATACCTGGCATCTCACCCACTGTATTTGACATCACAGCCACTGCATCTGTGTGGTCACACCCGCTCTTTCAATGCCTTCACAACAATTATGGAAGTCTTCACACTTGGCACACGTATGACATAATACACACCCTACATCACATCAAATTCAGACTTTATGACATCAATCGTCAGTATTTAGGACACCAAAAACACTGCATTCATGATATCAGATCTCCTCTATATGACATCACATCCACAGTTTATGACATCTCATCCCCTATACTTGTGACATCACAGCCACTATATCGGTAACATAACACCCACTATGTTTGTGAATACATATCAATTATATTTGACATGAAACAAACTGTGTGAAGACAATGCAACCACTATGTATAATGTCACACTCTTCATGTCTGTGTCTCTGTGATCACACCCACTGTATCGATGATATAACACACACTCTATTTATGACATCATATCTACTGTATATATGGCAAAATATGCACTATATATGACATCTCACCCACGATTTATGACATCACAACCCTCTACTCATGTTATCAAAGCTATTATATCTCACCTCACACCGATTATATGTGACAGCGCATCCACTGTATCTCTGTCACCACTACAAGATTATCGGTCATACCACCCCCATTGTATGTATGATAACACAGCCACAATATGTATGACATCATATGAACTACATATGACATCACATCCACTCTTTATGATATCACTCCATGCTATGACATCACACGCACTGTATTTATGTCATCACACCCAGGATATGTGTCATTGTATCCACTGTAGCTGGACCAATACTTATAGTGTACTGATTATACCACACCTACTATATGCATGAAATGAAATCCACTATATGTATGACATCACAGGAAATCTATATAACATCACACTCACTCTTTATGACATAACAATACTGTATTCATGACGTCACATCCACTCTATTCATGACAGCACACACACTCTATATGACATCACATACTCTATACTTGCGACACCTCAGCCACTGTATTTATGACAAGACACCTCCTATGTTTAGGACATCATACTCAGTATATATGACATCTGACATGGTGTATGAATGACAATCCAACCACGGTATCCAACAACACACTCACAGTATCTGTGTAATCACACCCACTTGACTGATGATATCATACCTGTGTATATACGAAATCAAACCCACTGCATGTAGGACACCCTAGGCACGGTTTCTGACATCACATCCTCTCTTGATGAACTCATACTATTGTTTGTATGTCATGGCACACACTATGTTTATGACATCATATCCACCATATATGATGTCACACACACTGTGTGTATGAGAACACAAGCTCTATATTTGATTTGAAACCCATTCTATCTTCCATCACATCCACTGTATATGTCATCACACCCACTCTGTCGAAGCCATCACACCAACTATGTAAGATATCACAGGTGGCATATGTAGGCCATCATTGGCACTATACATGACCCCATATCCACCCTTTAAGACAACAACCCTTAGTTTTTATGACATCACATGCCCTTTATTGACGACATCACATGCACTATATATGACATGTCATCTACTGTGTATGATATCACATTCACTATATGTGTGACATCACACAATGCCTGTATCTCTGACATCACACACTCTATGTTTATAACATATCCACTTTATATGGAATCACACACAGTGTTATGACAACACAACAACAATTGTGTAACTTCACAGCCACTATGTCTGACATGACACCCACAGTATCTGTGTCACCACACCCATTGGATCAATTTTATCAAACCAAGTGTCTGTGTGACATCACAGCCACTGTGTGCATGACATTATATGCACTACATGTGACATCACATCCACAATTTAGGATATCACATCACTTAATGTATCACATCAGGTCAACTCTATCTTACCTCACTTCCTCTGTATCTCTGTCATCACACCGACCCTATCGATGATATCACAGCCACTATATGTATGACCTCACACCCAGTATATCTGTGACATCACATCCCCTATATTTATGACATAATATCCACTAAGTAGGACATCACAACACTCTGTGTTGATGACGCAACACTCGGAATATGTATGACATCCTTTGCACTGCAGATGACAATGCACCCACTCTATCACACCAAACCACAGTATTTATGATGTCACATCCACTTCATTCGTGAAAACACAGCCCCTGTATCAGACATCGCACCCACTCTATCTATGTCATCACACCGTCTCCATTGACATCTCACACACTTTTGTATGAAATCACACCCACCTTCTTTGTGACATCATATGAACTATATATAAAATCACACCCAATCCTTATGTCATCACACTACTTTGTTTCTGATATCACAGCCTCTATATATGAAACCATATCCAGTATGAGGTCAACATATACACTTAACATGTGACATCAAAACCAACATCTGGTTCATCACACCGACTGTATAGGCAGCATCACACCCATTCTTTTTATGACATCACACTCGACATATGTGTGGCACCGATTGCATTATACGAGACATCACAGCCTCACTTTTTGACCTCAAACCACCATTTTGAGGACATTACACCCACTATATTATACATCGTGTCCACTCTATCTGTGTCATCACAGAAACTCTATTGATGATATCACAGCCACTATATGTATGATATCACATCCAGTATATGTGAGACATTCTGTCCACTATATTTATGATATCGTACCCACTACGTATGACATCACAACCCTGTGTGTTGACTATACCACACTCGGCCTATGTATGACATCATTTGGGCTACAGAAGACATCACATCGACTCTATCACACCAAGCCACAATCTTCATTACTTCACATGCACTTCAGGCATGACATCCCACCCCCTGTATCAGACATCGCACCAACCTTATGTTTGTCATCACAAACTCTCCAGTGATATCACACCCACTATTGTATGACATCACACCCAATATATATGTGACGTCATATGCACTATATATAAAAAAATATCCACTGCTTATGTAATCACACTACTGAACTTATGACAGCACAACCTTGACATATGAAACCACATCCAGTATGCAGTTCAAAATATACACCATCCATGTGATATCACAGTCAGTATTCTGTGTCATCACACCGGCTGTATTGAGCGAATCACACCCACTCTTTTTATGATATCACACTCGTCATAGGTATAGCATCTTTTGCACTATAGAATACATTACATCCTCACTTTATAAAATCAAACCACCATTTTTATGACATCACACAAACTATATTTGACATCGTGTCTACGCTATTTCTGTCACCACATCCACTGTATTGATGATATCACACCAACACTATTTATGAGATCTTATCCTCTATATATGTGGACAACATACCCATTGTATACAACAACATATTCACTATATTTGTACCATCACAGCCACTCTACCTGTGTCTCACACCCATTCTTTCCATGATATCACACCCTTTGTATATATGACATTGCACACACTCTATGTTTAACATCAGATACACTCTATAAAGTATCACATCCACAGTTTATGACATCACACTATGTTATTTATGACATCACATGCACTGTATTCATGTCATCACTCCCACAATATATAACACTGCATCCAGAGTATCTGTGTGCTCACAACCCCTGTAAGTAGGATCTCAGAACAACTGTATGTATGACATCACACCCACTTTATATATGATAACTTATGCACCATACATAACATCACATCCACTCTTTGAATTCACACCATTTTAGTAAGCACATTACATCCACTGCATTCATGACATGAGAAACACTATATACGATATCACACACATGACAACACAAAAGTTATATCTGCCATCTCACCTTCTATATCTGACACTACATCCACTGTATCTGTGTCATCAAACCCAGTGTATCAATTGTATTACACCCACTCTCTGTATGACATGACACACTATATGTATGACATCTCATTCTGTATGCCTGACATCACATGAACACTTGATGACATCACACTCATATAGGTATGACATCACGTCCAGTATATTTATGATATCATATCCAATATATATGATATCACCTATAATGTTTCATGAAAGCAAAACGACTATACCTGGCATCTCACCCACTCTATTTAACATCACAGCCACTGCATCTGTGTGGTCACACCCGCTCTATTAATGCCTTCACAACAGTTATGGAAGTCTTCACACTTGGCACACGTATGACATCATACACTGCCTACACCACATCAAATTCAGACTTTATGACATCAATCTTCAGTATTTAGGACACCAAAAAAACTGCATTCATGACATCAGATCTCCTATATATGACATCACTTCCACGGTTTATGACATCTCATCCCCTATACAAGTGACATCACAGCCACTATATTGGTAACATAACACTCACTATGTTTGTGAATATATATCAACACTATTTGACATGAAACACACTGTGTTAAGACAATACAACCACTATATATGACATCACACTCTTCATGTCTGTGTCTGGGTGATCACACCCACTGTATTGATGATATTACACACCCTCTATTTATGACATCACATCTCCTGTACATACGGCACAATATGCACTATATATAACATCTCACCTATGATTTTTGACATCACAACACTCTACTGATGACATCAAAGCTATTATATCTCACCTCACACAGATTATATCTGACAGCACATCCTCTGTATCTCTGTCATCACATCCAGATTAGCGATCATACAACCCCCATTGTATGTATGATAACACAGACATAATATGTATGACATCATATGAACTACATATGACATCACACCCACTCTTTATGATATCACACCACGCTATGACATCACAAACACTGTATTCATGTCATCACACCCAGGATACCTGTCATTGCATCCACTTTAGGCTGGACCATTACATATGTTGTAGTGATTATACCACCCCTTCTATATGTGCGACAGGAAACCCCAGTATATGTATAACATCACAGGAGTTCTATATGACATCACACTCACTCTTTATGACATTACAATACTGCATTCATGACATCACATCCACTCTATTCATGACAGCACACCCACTCTATATGACATCACATACTCTATACTTGTGACATCATAGCCACTGTATCTATGAAAAGACACCTCCTGTGTTTATGACATCATACACAGTATATATGACATCTGACATGGTGTATGAATGACAATACAACCACGGTATCTTCCATCACAATCACAGTATCTGTGTAATCACACCCACTTGATTAATGATATCACACCCTATGTATGTATGAAATCACACCCACAGCATGTAGGATACCATAGGCACTATGAATTCACATCCGCTCTTGATTACATAATACAATTTTTTGTGTCTCATGGCACACACTATGTTTATGACATCATATCCACTATATATGATGTCACACACAAAGTATGTATGAAAACACAAGCCTATATCTGACTTGAAACCCATTCTATCTGCATCAAATCTACTGTATATGTCAGCACACCGACTCTGTCAATGTCATCACACCAACTATGTAAGACATCACAGGTGGCATATGTATGCCATCATGTGCACTATACATGACAACATATCCACCCTTTAAGACAACAACCCTTAGTATTTATGACATCACATGCCCTTTATTGAAGACATGACATACACTATATATGACATGTTATCTACTCTGTATGATATCACGTTCACTATATGTGTGACATCACACAATGCCTGTATCTCTGACATCACACACTCTATGTTTATGACATATTCACTTGATACAGCATCACACACAGTGTTATGACAACCAACGATCGCACAACTTCACAGCCACTATGTCTGACATCACACCCACAGTATCTGTGTCATCACACCCATTGGATCAATTTTATCAAAACCAGTGTATGTATGACATCATAGCCACTGTGTGTATGACATCATATGCACTACATGTGACATCACATCCACAATTTAGGATATCACACCACTTGATGTATGATATCAGGTCCATTCTGTCTGACCTCACTTCCACTGTATCTCTGTCATCTCACCCACCCTATCGATGATATCACAGCCACATGCCCTATATTTATGACATAATATCCACTAAGTATGACATCACAACACTCTGTGTTGATGACACAACACTCGGCATATATATAACATCATTTGCACTGCAGATGAAAACGCACCCACTCTATCACACCAAACCACAGTATTTATGATGTCATGTCCACTTTAGGCATGACAACACAGCCCCAGTATCAGACATCGCACCCATTTTATCTATGTCATCATACCGTCTCCACTGACATCTTACCCACTTTTGTATGATATCACACCCACCTTCTGTGCAACATCATATGAACTATATATAACATCACACCCAATCCTTATGTCATCACACTACTGTACTTATGACACCACAGCTTCTATACATGAAACCACATCCAATATGAGGGAACCATATACAGTTAACATCTGACATCACAGCCACTATCTGTGTCATCTCACCGACTGTATAGGCAACATCCCACCCTCTCTTTTTATGACATCATACTCGCCATATTTGTGGTATCGTTTGCTTTATACAATGCATCACATCCTCACTTTTTGTCCTCACATCACCATTTTGAGGACATTACACCTACTATATTAGACATCGTGTCCACTGTATCTGTGTCATCAAACCAACTCTATCCTTGATATCACAGCCACTTTATGTATGATATCATATCCAGTATATGTGAGACATTCTGTCCACTATATTTATGACATCGTAATCATTATGTATGACATCACAACACTCTCTACTGAATAGACCACACTCGGCACATGTATGACATCATTTGCCCTACGGACGTCGTCACATCACATCATCTATATCACACAAAGCAACAAACTTTATGACTTCACATCCACTTCAGGCCTGACATCACACCCCCTGTATCAGACATCACACCAACTTTATCTTTGTCATCACAAACTTTCCACTGATATCACACCCACTTTTGAATGACATCACACCCACTATATGTGTGACATCATATGCACTATATATAACATCATACCACTTCTTATATCATCCCACTATTCTACTTATGACAGCACAACCTTGACATATTAAACCACATCCAGTATGCAGTTCGAAATATACACTATCCATGTGACATCACTGTCAATACTCTGTGTCATCAGACACACACTATTGAGAGCATCACACCCACTCTTTGTATGACATCACACTCGGAATAGGTATAAGATCTTTTGCACTATAGAAGACATTATTACATCCTCACTTTATAAAATCAAACCACCATATTTTAAGACATCACACCCACCCTATTTGATATCATATTGATGCTATTTCTGTCACCACATCCACTGTATTGATGATATCACACCAACTGTATTTATGATATCTCATACTCTATATATGTTGACATCATATCCATTGTATACAACAAAATATTCAGTATATTTTTACCATCACAGCCACTGTACCTGTGTCTCACACCCACACTTTCCATGATATCACACCCTTTGTATATATGACATTGCACCCACTATATGTTTAACATCAGATACACTATATAAGGTTTCACATCCACAGTGTATGATATCACACCACATTATTTATGACATTACATGCACTATATTCATGACATCACACACATTATATAGGACATCACACACATGACAACCCAAAGTGTTATCTGCCATCTCACGCCCTATGTCTGACACTACATCCCCTGTATCTGTGTCATCAAACCCAGTGTATCAATTGTATTACACCCACTTTCTGTATGACATGACACACTATATGTATGACATCACATCAGTATGCATGACATCACATGAACACTTTATGCCATCACACCCATATAGGTATGACATCACATCCAGTGTATTTATGACATCATATCCAATATATATAATATCACCCACACTGTTTCATGAAAACAAAACGACTATACCTGGCATCTCACCCACTCTTTTGACATCACAGTCACTGCATCTGTGTTGTCACACCCGCTCTATCAGTGCCTTCACAACAATTATGGAAGGCTTCAGACTTGGCACACGTATGACATCATACACATGCTACATCACATCAAATTCAGACTTTATGAAATCAATTCCCAGTATTTAGGACATCACAAATACTGTATTCATGACATCAAATCTCCTATATATGACATCACATCCACAGTTTATGACATCTCATTCCCAATACCTTTGACATCACAGCCACTATATTGGTAACATAACACCCACTATTTTTGTGAATACATATCAACTATATTTGACATGAAACACACTGTGGTAACAAAATACAACCACTATATATGACATCAAACTCTTCATCTCTGTGTCTGTGTGGTCACACCCACTGTATCAATGATATAACACACACACTCTATCTATGACATCACATCTACTGTATATATGACACAATATGCACTGTATATGACACCTCACCCACGGTTTATGCCATCACAACACTCTATTCATGACATAAACTATTATATCTCACCTCACACTGATTATATCTGACAGCACATCAACTTTATCTCTGTCATCACACCCAGATTATCGATCATACAACCCCCATTGAATGGAAAATAATACAGCCACGATATGTATGACATTATATGAACTACATATAACATCACATCCACTCTTTATGATATCACACCACGCTATGACATCACACCCACTGTATTCATGTCATCACACCCAGGATACCTGTCATCGCATCCACTGTAGCTGGACCATTACTTATAGTGTACTGATTATACCACACCTTCTATATGTGTGACATGAAACCCACTATATGTATGACATCACATGAATTTTATATGACATCACACTCACTCTTTATGACATAACAATACTGTATTCATTATGTCACATCCACTCTATTCATGACAGCACACCCACTCTATATGACATCACATACCCTATACTTGCAACATCACAGCCACTGTATCTATGACAAGACACCTCCTATGTTTTTGACATCATACTCAGTATATATGACATCTCACATGGTGTATGAATGACAATACAACCACTGTAACTGACATTATGCTCACAGTATCTGTGTAATCACACCCACTTGATTGATGATATCACACCCTATGTATGTATGAAATCACACTGTCAGCCCAGCTCCAGCCCCTCCTTACTATAGTGTCTTGTGTCACAAAATCTTGGTCTCCTTGGCCAAAGCTGAGACCCCTCTCATTAGGTTTGCTTTGGAAATTAGAAATCCTGAGATCTTAGGAAATTGTTGCCTATTCCTCCTGAAAAGTGCAGGTTTCTTCTGGCCTACCAGAGTGAGCACTGTGATACACTCACCCATGCACACTCAAACTGACATTTAATAAGGACTGAGGGTTGGGACCAGTAGAGGGACAGATATGAGCAAGGTAATAAAAATAATATACAGGGGTTGGAGGGAGTGCCTGCTTGAGACATGGACTCCCATATTTTCCAGGTCTTGTCCCTCCCGTGTTTGAGGACATCACTAGAAGTCCATGTGGGCATCAGTCCCAGTGTGCAGGTTGGGTCACTGACAGTCTGAGAGGCCGGGACTAATCCAGGTTGGAGAACAGGTGGGAAACAGGAGGTGAGTCTGGGCCCAGGTCTGTCAAATCAGAGCTGCACACACAGCCTGCCCAGGAGCTGGGTGGAGGGCTGTGTGGTTCAACTGTGTGAGGCCCGGGGCTTCATGGATGAGGGACATGATCCCATGGGCTATGTGCAGGGGTGTCAGCTTTCAATCCAAGGAATGGTCCGTCCGGTGGTGAAGGCACTTTCTCGATGGCAGACCCTAACAGAAATCTGAACCCTGTAACCAGGCACCCACCCTCTAGCAACAGTGCCACAGCCAGTTGGGGCTCACTTGGCTAGAGAGTCTTCATCCAGAATTATGTTCTCCAGATGTGTGTCGACTGGCCAGGGCTTCTGCTTCAGGAAACCCTGGAGGGAGAGATTTTTCAGATATTTCAGTCGGTTCAGCACTCAACCTGGATGCCTCTGATCCTTTACCAGGAGGGCACCTAAGGTAATCCCAGTAAAACTAGAGCTGGCCACACCAGGCCTTGCCACCACTGAAGCACTTGATGGGCAACGCCAGCTGCCCATATCTCCATGTGCAGGGAAGTGGGACTTGAGGGCAGGTTCTCCCTCTGGGCAGGAGCATGTTGGTGGGAACGTTGTGACCTGTGGTCCTGACACGGTCACACCTGGGGATGGGCTGGCAGTGGGGAAGCAGGATCGCTGAGGTGCTCTGCTCTGTGCCAGTGTGGATCGATGACTGTCTGATGGACAGGCATTTGCGTCCTCGGTGGAGGTCTGTGCAGAGAGGGGTGGGTGTGTGTGTGGAGGGGGGCTGTCTTAGGTTTGAGAACCACCATAGGCAGCTGACTGGTGCCCTGAGACTTTCTGCCTGGCTGCCAGGCACTGTGTTCACAGGGCTCCTCAAGGGACTGCAGACAGGTGCTCATCCATAGAGCCCCTTCTCTATCTCCCCACACAAGAGCCGGGATCCGCCACCAGCAACAGAGCCCAGGGAAGGCACATGCTCAGGTCACAGAGGCACCCTAACCCTCCCCTGGGTCCCTCCGAGAGTCCTGCTTCCAAAGGAACCTGGGCCCCATCTCCTCTCCCACCTGTCCTCAAGGTGCAGGCCCTAAGTTGCCCAGATGCAAAATCACTGTTTATCTACATGTGGGAATCTCAGAAAGAGGTTGTGATACGATTTCCCTTCATGTTCCCCAAGGAAACTTTCTGCATTTTTCTACAGTTAATCCTGTTTAACTCCATCCACTGGTATCCATATTGGCCTGAGAATCCTGATGCCTCTTACCCCAGGATCAGCCCCTATCACCCCAGTTCTCATCCACAGAATGGGATGTTTTGGTCACCACCACAGGGATGATAAAGTTGACACACGGAGAGCTGTCCAATAAAAACTGCCCTGAGTTGCTAACACATGAAACCATCCCCAAGTGCCAGTTCACTTGTGATGCCAGGAACTTTATTCTGCAGAATGCACTCCTTCCCCTCCTCCTCCCGTGAGTCCAGGGGACTCAGTCTGAGCTCCAGCCCCTGCTTTCCTGGTGTCTGTGGTGCTACCTCTGACTTGTATGTCTGCTGTGTTATACTCCAGAGGGAAAATGTGTCCCACAAGAGACATGAGACCTGCATGATGTGAAATTTCCAAAGACATAGGCTACAGATGCTAGTGGGAACCTGGTACCTGTTTCCTGAGCAGGAACCCCCTCCTACCTCCCCACATTCCTGGGCACCTGCAGGGTTTTTGCTGCTACCCTGAATAAGAATCCCTTAGAAGAAATGGAGTATCTCTCATAGTCAACAGAAGAGGCCAAAATGCAGTACTTGGATGCAGTTTCCAAAATGACAGAATGATCTCTGTTCCATTCCAAGGCAAACCATTCAATATCACAGTAATGCAAGTCTATGCCCCAACCACTAATGGTGGAGAAGCTCAAGGTGAATAGTTCTATGAAGAGATACAAGACCTTATAGAGGTAATACCAAGAAAAAGATATCCTTGTTATCTTAGGGGACTGGAATGCAAAAGTAGGAAGTCAAGAGACACCTGGAGTAACAGGCAAGTTTGGCCTTGGAATATAAAATGAGGCTGGGCAAATGCTAACAAGAGTTTTGCCAAGAGAACACACTGGTCATAGCAAACACCCATTTCTAACAACATAAGAGATGACTCTACACAGGGACATCACCAGATGGTGAATACCAAAATCAGATTGATTATATTATTTGCAGGCAGAGATGCAGAAGCTCTGTACTGTAAGCAATACAAGACTGGGAGCTGACTGTGGCTCAGATCATGAACTGTTTATTGTAAAATTCAGACTTAAATTGAATGAAGTAGGTAAAACCATTACAAAATACACGTAAGACCTAATCAAATCCCTTAGGATTATAGAGTGCAGGTGACATATTCAAGAGATTGGATCAGAGAGACAGAGTGCCTGGACAACTATGAACAGTGGTTCATAAAAATTTTACAGGAGAATATTCTCAAACAATCCCCAAGAAAAAGAAATGCAAAAAGCAAAATGGTTGTCTGAAGAGGCCTTACAAAATAGCTGAGAAAAGAAGAGAAGCTGAAGTCAAAGGAGAAAAGGAAAGATAAAATCATCTGAATGCAGAGTTCCAAAGAATAGCAAGGAGAGATAAGAAAGCCTTCCTCAGTGATCAATGCAAAGAAATAGAGGAAAACAATGGAATAGGAAAGACTAGAGATCTCTTCAAGAAAATTTGAGATACCGCGGGAAAAATAAACTTGGGCACAATAAATGACAGAAACTGTGTGGATCTAACAGAAGCAGAAGATATTAAGAAGAAGTGGCAAGAATACACAGAAGAAATATACAAAAAAGATCTTAGTGACTCAGATAACCACGATGGTGTGATCAGACACCTACAGCCAGACATCTCAGAGTGCAAAGTCAAGTGTTCCTTAGGAAGCATTACTATGAACAAAGCTAGTGGATATAATGGAATTCCAGCTGAGCAATGTCATATCCTAAAAGATGAATGCTGTTAAAATATTGCACTCAATATATCAGCAAGGTAGGAAAACTCAGCAGTGTTCATAAAGGTCTTTTTTCATTCCCATCCCAAAGAACAACAATGCCAAAGAATGTTCAAACTACTCAAAGGTTGTTGCTGAATGATAAGACGCTGGGATTCTTGGCCTTAGGAGGAGAAGAATTCAGTCCGGGGCCAGAGACGAGGCTGGATCGCTCAAAGCTTTTGTGTAATCAAGTTTTATTAAAGTATAAAGGAGATAGAGATGGCTTCTGACATAGGCATCATAAGGGGGCAAAAGAGTGCCCCCCTCCAATCTTTAGATGTATGTTATATAGTCACTGACAGTCTGTTAATATAAAGAAAGGAATGCCATAAAATTTAGAATGGCACCAGATAATTCATCCCCGGCCATAAAATGATTGACTTAAATCTTGTAGAAGGGCAGAATACCAAGAAATAGTTTCATTTACATAGATAAGGGGAACCTTACCTGAGTAAGTAAGTTAGGCCATTTGAAGGAACCAACTTGAAGATAGAGTCTGGGGTACATTAACATAGCTTACGACAACATTTCCATACAAAAAACTAATGTATTGTTTAACTGAAGGTTTGAGAGTAGTTAGCTTTAGGTCAGACCAGGTGTCATGGCAACACAGCATGTTAAGGGAAACCTCCTTTTAAATTTGTATAGAGAAGGAAAAACATATCGCTGGTTTGTTTCTTCCTGCTGCTTAAAGAGATAAAAATGTCTGGCACTTGCAGCCTCTTCAATCCTTTTGGAGACCCCTGGTCTTCCTGCCTGTTACCCTCTTACTACCACACAATTGCACTCATTTCACATGATAGCAAACAATGCTCAAAAATTCGCCAAACTATGCTTGAACAGTACATGAACTGACAACTTTCAGATGTACAAGCTGGATTTAGAAAAGGCAGAGGAAGCAGAGATCAAATTGCCAGTATTCATTGGACATCATGGAAAAAGCAAGAGAATTCCACGAAAAACATCTACTTCATTGAGTACGCTAAAGTCTTTGACTGTGTGGATCACAACAAACTGTGGGAAATTCTTAAAGAGGTGGTAATACCGGACCAGCTTATCTGCCTCCTGAGATCCCTGTATGCAGGTCAGAAAGCAACAGTTAGAACTGGACATGGAAGAACGGAGTGGTTCCAAAATAGGAAAGGAGTACGTTAAGACTGTATATTGTTACCCTGCTTATTTAACTCATATGCAAGTACATCATGCAAAATGTGGGGCTGGATGAAGCACAAGCTGGACTCATGGTTGCTGGGAAAATTACCAATAACCTCAGATATGCAGACAACACCACCCTCATGGCAGAAAGCTAAGAGGAACTAGAGAGCCCCTTGATGAAGGGGAAAGAGGAGAGTGAAAAATTTGGGTTAAAACTCAGCATTCAAAAAAGTAAGATCATGGCCTCTGGTCCCATTACTTCATGGCAAATAATTGAGGAAACAATGGAAACAGTGATAGGCTTTATTT
The DNA here is from genome assembly GCA_020226075.1 of Hydropotes inermis. NCBI lineage: Eukaryota > Metazoa > Chordata > Mammalia > Artiodactyla > Cervidae > Hydropotes > Hydropotes inermis. Next base: position 568,715 of record CM035286.1, on the reverse strand, counting down.
TCTTGAGCTCCAAAATCACTGCAGATTGTGACTGCAGCCATGAAGTTAAAAGACACTTGCTCCTTGGGAAAAAAGCTATAACAAACCTACACAGCATATAAAAAGTGAAAAAGCTATGCCAAACATATACAGCATATAAAAATCTGAGACATTATTTTCCCAACAAAGATCCATATAGTCAAAGCTATGTTTTTTTCAGTAGTTATGGATGGATGTGAGAGTTGGATCATAAAGAAGGCTGAGTGCTGAAGAATTGATGCTTTTGAACTGTTGTGTTGGAGAAGACTCTTGAGAGTTCCTTGGACTGCACGGAGACCAAAGCAGTCAATCCTAAAGGAAATCAGTCCTGAATATTCATTGGAAGGACTGATGCTGAAGCTGAATCTCCAATAGTTTGGCCCCTGTTGGGAAGAGCTGACACATTGGAAAATATTCTGATGCAAACAAAGAGCCAACTCATTGGGAAAGACTCTGATGATGCAAAGATTGAAGGCAAGAGGAGAAGGGGACAACAGAGGATGAGATGGTTGGATGGCTTCACTGACTCCATGAACATGAGTTTGAGCAAACTCCAGGAGATGGTGAAGCACAGGAAAGCCAGTATACTGCCACCCACAGGGTTGCAAAATGTCAGACTAAGTGACTGAACAACAAAAACAAAGCAGGTGCTGGACCTTCTTCACAAGTTGAACACTTCCCTCCACATATGGCACACAGGGGAGTTGGCCACATTCCAGCTGGAGTCACAGGAATATCTATCCACCTCTCTAAGCCCCAATTGGTCCCTCTGCACACAAGGACAACGGTACAACCAGCCCTCAGGATGAATTTGGGGACTAAGTTGGTCCTTCCTGGAAAGTTAGAAAGTGCTTTCTGGGGACCTGGCCCCATGGAAAAGTCTGCTGGAGGGGCTGTGATTATACTTAGTCATCATGTTCCTCCTCCCCTCAAGGAACTCTCTGTCTCAGTTGTCTCTGACCTTTGACCTTGGGCCAAACCGATTCCCATTTGCAAGGTGAGTTGTCAGTGGTACCCTGTCCTGGGTGAGTGAGAGCAGGGGTCCCTGTGAGTGATCAGTAGTTCCCCAGGCACTCTGATGGGGCTGGTTGGACTCATTCATTCTTGAAATATACAGGAAGGCCCACAAGGTGCAGGCACTTTTCTAGGAACAGCCATCATGTAATACATTGGGCAGACGGCAGTCCTGCCCTCCAGGGCTTCAGTTCTCCCGGGGCTCACACGGTCACACTGGCAATCACATCTGGGCATGTCTCCTGTGCTGTCCATGTGACACCTTCCTGGCCTCCTCTAGTTGTGGATGCACCCTATTTTACTCTGATGAGGGCAGTGGACCCCTGAACCAGCTCAAAGTGTGAGTGGGACTTTGATTCAAGAGGGAGGGACTCAGTTTTCCAAAGAACCACCATGTGAGATGTGACATGGAGGAGAACTGGCCTCTGATCGGGCAGGAGCAGAAGGCAAAAAGTCCCAGACCCCACAGGGCTGCCTGGGAGCTCAGTGTGGAAGGAAGGCCAGGTCTCTGACTCTTCTGCCCACCTGACTCCCCCCAGGGCCATGTCCACCATCCTGGGCACCTAGCTGTACCATTTACCTGAGGGTTTCCACCAGCCCCCAGAGTTTCTCTGCCTGAGGATGCAACTGGCTTAAACAGAGCTCAGCATGCCTGACTCAGACCTGGAGCACCAAACCCTATATCTCCTGGCACAGCTGGAGATCCTGGAGCCCACTGAGGCAAAGGGGGATGTGATGGCAGCAAATGAGGATGGGAGGGAGCTGAACCACACAGAGCAGAACCTTCTGAGGCTGGATCTGGGCCAGGAGCAGTGAGGAAACTCAGATCACTATTGCCCAGGACTGCAGTCTGGGAAGACTTTCTGGGGCTGGCATCTTTGAGAGATCATTGAGTGGCACTGAGAAGCTTTCTTTTCTGTTCTTGGGAGACACTTGGAAAAGCAGTCCTATTGATGTTTTCTCTCATTGGAACTACAGCACCAGCTCCAGAACAACCTCTGGGAACATCTCCAGAACTGGAGCCAACTACACCTCTAGTGCCCACCAGAGCTCGAGTTAAACCAAGTCCATTTTAGGTATTTCTTATAATTTATACTAAATTGTTTATGATATAAGGTTCACTTAAAATTTAATAGTTGATTATCTTAGATTGTTCATGTAAATTACAATAAGTTCATTCACAATGATACATAACCTTATTAAATGTCTCTTTGAGAATATTTTTACTCTTTTCATTGCTAAATAATATTCCATTCAGGAACCAGCACAATTGGCTTTCATCTGTTGATGGACATTACAGTTTTCACCTTTGGACTCTTCTGAACAGCGGTGCTCTGAATACTTGTGTACAAGCATGTGAATATTCACATGCCTTTAGGTATTGATGTAGGAGCAGAATTTGGGGATTGACTGAAAACTGTAGGCTTGTCCTTTTGAGAAACTGCTGAAGTGTTATATACAGTGGTTGTAACCATTTGACAAAGAAGGCACTGGTGACCCACACCAGTATTCTTGCCTGGAAAATCCCATGGACGGAGTAGCCTGGTAGTCTGCACTCCATGGGGTCGCTGAGAGTCAGACACGACTGAGCGACTTAGCAGCATCAACAGCAGTACCATTTTACAATCACCAGCGTTTAGGTGTATAATTTCTACTTCTTCATTTGTATTGCAGTTTCCTCTCTCTCTGTTCTTCTCTCTTTCTGGTCCCTCAATCTAAGAAACAAGCCTGTATATTACAAGTTGCCATACGAAGAGACATCTGTGGTTTACCATTGAGACCATGACAGAGGAGCTCCTGGGTCCTAACTCAATGAGTTCAAACACTAGACCCCAAGGAGACACTGGCAGAGGCCTCCAGGTGAATCATGGTCAATGCCTGGTCCACAGATAGTGTGAGATAATAAATGTTTGTTGCTTAAGTCACTCAAGATTGGCTAATGTTGTCACACAGAATGGACCACTCACACAGCCATCAAGCATTCAGGCCCTGGCCCCTCCCTCCCCACTGTCACCTACTGTCCTCCCAAGCTCCCACCAGTCACACTACTTCCTCTGGCTTCATCTCTGGACAAACACATTCTGTGTATCCATACCCTTGTGCCTTCTTCTAGGATAATTATCCCAAGATGTGTGAATGGCTGGCACCTTCTCATCACCCCGCTGGATATAGACATGTCCCCTCAGTGCAGCCCTCATGACCACTTTGTGGCACCTACTGTTTTCAACATAGAACTTGCTTCCTTCTGTGTTTCTCCACTTCCCCCTCCATACTGTGTCCCTGGTGCTTCTTTTCATCACAACCCCTACTGAATTCTCAGGGCACAGCTGGTAATTGAATAGATAAGAGGCTCCATTCCTCCACTGAGAAGGTTGGATGCTAATAGGAGGAGGTATAGGCCAGGTCAGGAGCACAGGAATGTGTAGGAGTGCAAGGGACACTCTCCTCACCCCAGTACTGGACACATCACCCCTTTGGTGGGAACCACTCATACTACACACCAAGCAGGGAAAGCACAGCACAAACCACACCTCTGAGAGACTTCAGGACACCAGCATTCCTTGGGCCACAGGAGGGAATGTGACAGGATCCACAGGAACCAGGGGCTTTGAGAGGGATTTTGAAGAGGACCCTCCACCTCCTCTTGTCCACTTCAGCCGTGGGGTGTTTAATTCCCTTCAGAGGACTCCTCACCACAGCCAGTGCAGATGTTCTGATCTTGATTCCATATGAGGCCCAACAAGGTGGTCTTTGCCTCAGTCCAAGGAAAAACAATGAATGTTTCTGTCATTGTTGCCACCCCAAGGTCCACCCCTCCCCTGACCCCACTCCCTATGGTCCCTTCCTCTGATGTGTGTCAGTGTATGCTTGTGCACACACCCAGAGAATTCACTCCACATTGCCAAAATATCCTGGGGTCTGAGGACCTCTAATCCCATGGCAAAATATGTGGCAGGGAGACAGCCCTAGCCTAGGAGATCCTAACTCTCCCTTCATCTGAAGACTCTGCCCCTGCCAAGGCTGAGTAGTAATAAAACACACAGACACACTAATTAAAACTTCACAGGCTAAAATATATCGACTGAAAATTTATAGAAGCAATATATAATTTTGGTACCTATTACCTGACTCAGTTGACCAAGTAGAAATTATTATTCTTAAAGAAATCTTACAAAGAGAGAATCTGCAGTCATGAAATTATGATTAGGATAAGAAAACTTGACATTTTTTTTTAAACTGGTATCAAGTCAAACACTTTAAGGAAATGTAAAATAAGGATATTCCAGCCAGGAGTCCTGAGGCTGACAAACGCCCCTCCCCGCCCCCACCGGCCCTGGAGCGAGTGCACAGGCGTGAGCAGCCACAGGTGCGAGGGTGGAGGCACACGGACGCCTGAGCTCCCAGGACCGGTCCTGAGGGAAGGGAAGTTGGAGACTTGTTCGGTCCCCATTGCGAAACGCCCCAGACCTGGGAGCAGCGCAGACACAAGTAAGTGCAGCTCTACCTAGAGCCCCTCACCGCATACCCCCGCCTGCCCAGCGGCCAGCGGCCAGTGGCCCGGACTCTTCCAGCCTCGAGGAGCACGAGCCTCTCTTGGTCCTCGGCTCAGGGGTCGCCGCCAACGGCCGCAGGCTGAGAACGCGGGGCCGGGGCCCCAAGGCAGTCATGGAGCGGTGGGCGCCCCGCGCGCTTACACCCCTCCCTGCTCGGCGACCCTCGACCGCGAGGGGCGGCCTCTGTTTCTGTGGGCGCCATCTGGACCCGGTCGCCACAGGCTTGCGTATTCGTGACAGGGAGGTGCAGCCGAGGAGCTCGATGTCGGGCGCGGTGGGTCCGCAGGTGTGAAGAGGTCTCTGCTCCTGGGATGCGTGCAGGTAATGGGGGCACACAGCTCGGGGATCCTGTTCGCGGGCCGCCGGCAGCGGGTGTTCTGACGGGACTCCGTGCTCTTTCGTAAAACATTCTGGAGGATCGGCTACAAAGGTTAAAGTTCACTTTCAGCGTTTTCAGGCTTTATTGATGGTCGCTGACTCTAAAACCGCTTCCTGGAGGGCAGTTTGTGACATACTAACATCTAAGCAAAGTTTGAAATAAAACTATTCCCGCCTGATTGTTTTGGAGTATGGTGAACAGTTTTTCTTGATTACTTTAGAGTTTTCAAGCCTAACAACTTTTGGCGACTTTTGGAGAAGCTGCACTGCTCTTAAGTTAAATGGTGACGGTTTTATTGCTAAGTCGTGTCCCAACTCTCACGACCCCATGGACTGTAGACCTTCAGGCTCCTCTGTTCCTGGAATTATCCAGGCAGGAATGCTTGAGTGGGTTGCCATTTGCTTCTCCAGGAGATCTTCTCGTCCAAGGAATCGAACCCCAGTCTCTGGCATTGTAGGCAGATTCTTTACCAACTGAGCTACTAGGGAAGCTCCTAAGTTAAATGAGTATATAAAAAATACTTCTTTGAGCAGTTACCATAGACGCTCAAATATTTGAGAATTCTAGTTATAGTAATGGCCGTGGTTTCTTTGGTTTTTTTGTTTGGTTTTGTGTCTTTGGTTATTTTTTGTTGGTTGGCTGGTTTTGGGATTTTTGGATTTCTTTGGGGTTGAGGGTCGGGGTAAAGTTTGCATTAGGAAGAGATGATATCCAAAGCAGGAGAAATGTTTATTTCATGGTATTCTGGTATGCAGTGTTGCAGTTTACAGTATCTGATCCTGGTTAAATCTTAGATTGGCTCCAGCAAATGGATATTTTTATTGAGAATAGTTTGGGTTTGTCCTGTGGGTTTATTATGTGTGTTTTTTTTAGTACAATCTGCTTATTTAGCATGCTTCAAATCATAATAGATTGTAGTTAACACTAGTGGTTAGAGCAAGGAACAGTGGTTTGTAACACAGAGATGGGTTGTCATTTTCCACAGAAATTTTTTCTTGAGTTAGTAAATTTCCATGTAAAACTCTCAGGAGTGACTTTTGCTATAGCAGTTTGGTCTCTGTAATGAGGAATAAAGCATATCATTTCACTGTTGAAGATAATGGCATATATTATAAAGATAGGAATCTGGTACATAAAAGGAATTTGAGTTTTGAGTTTGGTGAATTAGTGTTCTCAATGAAACAGCTTGTCTCTTTGAAGAGAAGAAGAGCGATACCCACATGGTGATGACCACAGTTATTTCCCTACACTGAACACGAAGAGGAAGGGGAGGAGACAGAGTGATTTTCAGAGGAATTGATGTTCATTTTTCAACCACGTACCCTCATTTCTTGCTGTTTGTTAATTCCCAGAGAAATTAAACACGTGGTTCCTAACCAGGATATTTGAATGGGAAAGGTCCTTGCAGTTCCCAGGCAAGTAAGTGAATCCATTGTATAAGCGTTCATCTGCCTGTACCTTGGAAGTAACACTTCTCTAATGGATGAAGTGGGAAGAATAGGAGGGTGGTGAAGCTTTTTGGGGCAAGTTTTCCAAAAGTTTGAGCAAAAGTGAATCACTTTCTTCCAAGGAACAGACTCATTAGACAGAAGAATTTGGACCATAAGCTCTTCTGCAACATCTTGTAGCTTGCTAGTAAAAATAATCCAGACCATAGAAAAATCCACATGGTCAAATGCTTATTGAGTGAAAAGTAATGAAAGAAAAAGAACCTTCTGAAAATTTTTAATATCTGGTATTTGACCCAGATCAGTTGACTGAGTACAAATAAAAGTCAGTAAAGAAAACTTCCAGAGAGGGAATTTAGTCATTCAGCTGTGATGTGGACAAGAAACCTGCTATTTATTTATTAAAAATTAATCCCAACAAAAACTCCTTTGTTAATTAGAGATAAATATGGATAAACTACAAGTTGTTTACTATGCTGTGTTTTCAAAGGAGGATCAAGGAATTAAAAGTTACTGAAGTGTTCTCTGCAAAGTACACTCTCAAAATTATTTTTCAAATATTCTAATTCTGATTGCAGTGTGTATGAATCTCAGAGTAAAAACTGTTGAGGAATTGATATTATTTGTGTTGAAATGGCTGATTCAGAAGAGCAGGGTTAAATTGGAGGGTAAACTGTCAGTAATACAAATTGATATACGTCATTTTTAATGTACTAGATTGAGGGCAATTTAAGTTGATCATATAATTAGCATAATTGTGTGTATAATGGTTTATGCTAAATTACCACACAACTCCCCAAATTTCAGCAGTACAACAATATGCTTCCCACATCACATCACTGGGTGGTTATTCACTTTGGGGAGACTGCATTCCTTCAGATGGTAATTCAGGAACCTAGACACCTCCCATGCTATACTGTGTCCATTCCCTTAGACCTCATCCCCATCTGCATCCATCAGCAAAAGTAGGCAAGAATATGGAGAAATGCATATGGAAGTTTATGATGAGCCAGGCCTGGAGGGATACAGGCCCGTTTCTCTGCTGCTCTTTTGGCCACAATTCATTTATGTGGTCACAAAAGCGACTGGGAAGTCTTCCAAATGTTCTCCCCAGGAAGGGAGAAAAATTAAAATTCTCAGCAATCGTGAATAATTCATTTTGATTTAATTAGTTTTCAAATATTTTTTGGCTGTTTGCCATACACCTAGCGCTTTGCTAAGTGTGACCTGAGAATTGATTGAGCAGCATCTTGATCTTGGAGTAGTTCTGAATCCTCAGGAGAGAAGACAGAGTATGAAGTTTCTGCCATCCTAGGAGAAAGGGATTAAGAGAACCTGCTTTGCAAGTTCAGGGAATGATTCTAGATTTGAAAGCTGCCTAGAAATGATAGGATTTGGACTCCACTTTCAGAGATGTTCAAGATATGATTGTGAAGGAAGCTGGCATCAGGAGCTGTAGAAACAGGTCCTGCGATACAGGGTATCATAAAGAATATTATGTGGTCATTGTTCACTTGCTAAGTTGTGCCGGACTCTTTGTGACCCCATGGTCTGCAACACATCAGGTTCCTCTGTATTTCACTACCTCCTGGAGTTTGCTCAAATATATTTCCATTGAGTAGGTGATTTTATCTAACTATCTCATCCTCTGATGCCCCCATCTCCTTTTGATTCCAGTCCTTCCCAGGATCACAGTCTTTTCCAATGGTTTTTCATATCAGATGGCCAAAATATTGGAGTAACAGCATCAGTCTTTCCAATGAATATTTAGGTTTACTTTCCTTTTGGTTTGAATGGTTGGATCTCCTTGCAGTCCAAGGGATTCTCAAGAGTTTTCTCCAGCACCACAGTTCAAAATCATCATTTCTTTGGCCCTCAGCTTTCTTTACATTGCAACTCTCACATCCGTATATAACTACTGGAAAACCATAGTTTTGACTATATGGACCTTTGTTGACAAATTGATGTCTCTGCTCTTTAATAGGCTGTCTAGGTTTGTCAGAGCTTTCCTACCAAGGCGTAAGTGTCTTTTAATTTCCTGACTGCTGTAACCATCTGCAGTGCTTTTGGAGCTCAAGAAAAGAAAATCTGTCACTGGTTCCACTTTATCCCCTTCTATTTGCCGTGAAGTAATGAGGCCAGATGCCATAATCTTCGTTTTTTGAATGTTGAGTTTCAAGCCAGCTTTTTCATTCTCCTTTTTACCCATATCAAGAGGCTCTTTAGTTGCTCTTCACTTTCTGCCATTAGAGTGGTATCAGCTGTATTTCTGAGGTTGTTGATATTTTCCCAGCAATCTTGATGACAGCTTGTGATTCACTCATCCTGGCATTTCACATGATGTACTCTGCATGGACGTTAAATAAGCAGTGTGACACTATACAGCCTTGTCATACACATTTCCCAATTTGGAACCAGTCCCTTCTTCCATGTTTGATTCTAGCTGTTGTTTCTTGACCCACATACAG
>CM035286.1:476094-554834 GCA_020226075.1 Hydropotes inermis | reverse complement strand
TTATTTTCTATTTTCAAATGAAGTGGAGAGACCAGAGGGTGGACTCTTTGGGGAAACAGTTCAAAAACGTGAATTAAAACTGAGTATCTGACAAAAAAGAGTATCTCTCATCAAAGAAGTAGGCCTATTGGACACCCACAGATTGACCTAGGGACACGTGGGCCATCATGGTGATTTCTTGGAAAAATAATCAACACCAATGAAAACTCCACATGGTATAAATGTGTTACTAACTGAAAATCGATGGTCAGTTGACCATCAGTTGACCAAGTACAAATAATGACCATAAAGAAATCTTACAAAAAGAAGAAACTGTTAAAAAGGCACATCTGTAAATAATAAATTATTATTTAGATAAGAAACCTTGCTATTAATTTGAAAAAAAAAATTATCCCAAGTAAAACAGTTACAGTAAATTAAAAACAAATAGTAATATCCAGGTCAGGGGTGCTGAGGTTGGAAGGTGGTTGCAAGGTCCAACTCCATCTCCAGAGAGTGCGCAGGTGTGAGGGGAGGCAGGTGCAATGGTGGAGGCGTGGAGACACTAGAGCTCCCAGGAACCTTGCTGAGGGAAGGGAAGGAGCCTGGGTCAGTCCCCAGTGCCAGATGCCCCAGACCAGGGAGCAGCGCAGACAAGAGTAAGTGCAGCTCTATCCCCAGCCACTCATAGAGTGCCTGTGCCTGCCCAATGGCCAGCGCCCTGAATCCTCCAGACCAGAAGAGTGTGAGCCTCACTCAGTCCTCAGTTCCGGGGTGTCTGCCACCGGCCGCATTGTGAGAACACTGGGCCGGGGCACCAAGGAGTTCGTGGAGTGGTGGGCGCCCCGTGCGCTTGCAGCCTTCCCTGCCCGGCGCCTCTCGAGTCTCCCCTTGGAGGGGCTGCCACACGACCACGGGAGGTGGCCTCTGGGTCTGCAGACGCTGCCTGGGTCCCGTCACTGCGGGCGCGCAGATCCGGGATGGTGGCTGCCGCCAAGGAGCTCGCTATTGGGGCCGCAGGGTGTGTGTCGGGAGCGCTGGGTCCGCAGGTGTGAAGGGGTCTCTGCTCCGGTGATGGGGGCAGAGAGCTCGGTGATCCTGTTCGCTGGCCGCTGGCAACGGGTGTTCAGATGGGACTCCTTGCTCTTTACTAAAGCCTTCTGGAGGATCAGGTACAAAAGGTTAAAGTGCACTTTCACATTGAGTGTTTTTGGGATTTATTGACTGACTGACTGACTCACTGAGCACTTCCAGGAGGGTAATTAGTGACATGCTACCACCTAAGCAAAGTTTCAAGTAAAAGTAGTCCCTAACTTTTAATGTTTTTGCGTTTGGAGGGGTTTTGAACATTTTGTTTTTGTTTCTGTTCATCTTTTCCAGCAACAGACCATTGAGAAATGGCATTATTCTAAGGTAAAGGAGCATTTAAAATTTTAATTTCTGCACAGTAATAATAGATGCTAAAGAATTTTCAAATTTTAGCATCTACAAAGAGCTCAGTTGTTGCTTGGTAAATTTTGCTTGAAGGGAAGGCTTTGGAATCCAGAGAAATGTTCATTTCATGAAATTGTGGTGCACCCTTTTGCAATTTTGAATACCTAATGCAGGGGAATTCTCAGTTTTTTTCCAGAAAATGCATATTTTGTCTGAGAATACTTTGGGTTTCGTTCTGTGGTTTTTACGTGCTGTTTGTTAGTACCTACATCTGTGTAGTTCAGTTCAGTCGCTCAGTCGTGTCCGACTCTTTGCGACCTCATGAATTGCAGCACACCAGACCTCCCTGTCCATCACCAACTCCTGGAGTTTACTCAAACTCATGTGAATCAAGTGGTGATGCCATCCAGCCATCTTGTCCTCTTTCGTCCTCTTTTCCTCCTGCTCCCAATCCCTCCCAGCACCAGGGTCTTTTCCAATGAGTCAACACTTTGCATGAGGTGGCCAAAGTATTGGAGTTTCAGCTTCAGCACCAGTCCTTCCAACAAACACCCAGGACTGATCTCCTTTAGGATGGACTGGTTGTATCTCCTTGCAGTCCAAGTGACTCTCAAAAACGTTCTCCAACACCACAGTTTAAAAGCATCAAGTTTTCAGCATTCAGCTTTCTTCATAGTCCAGCTCTCCCATCCATACATAACCACTGGAAAAACCATAGTCTTGATTAGATGTACTTTTGTTGGCATAGTAATGTCTCTGCTTTTTAATATGCTACTTAGATTGGTCATAACTTTCCTTCTAAGCAGAAAGCATCTTTTAATTTCATGGCTGCAATCGCCATCTGCAGTTATTTTGGAGCCCCCCAAAATAAAGTCTCACACTGTTTCCACTCTTTCCCCATGTATTTCCGATGAAATGATGAGACCAGATGCCATGATTTAGTTTTCTGAATGTTGAACTTTAAGCCCACGTTTTCACTCTCCTCTTTCACTTTCATCAAATACCAGACCACCTGACCTGCCTCTTGAGAAACCTGTATACAAGTCAGGAAGCAACAGTTAGAACTGGATATGGAACAACAGACTGGTTCCAAATAGGAAAAGGAGTACGTCATGGCTGTATATTGTCACTCTGCTTATTTAACTTATATGCAGAGAACATCATGAGAAATGCTGGGCTGGAAGAAGCACAAGCTGGAATCCAGACTGCCAGGAGAAATATCAATAACCTCAGATATGCAGAAGACATCACCATTATGGCAGAAAGTGAAGAGGAACTAAAAAGGCTCTAGATGAAAGTGAAGAAGAAGAAGGTACCTACTTAGTAGGCTTCAAAACAATCTAATTCAAACTAGTGATTGGTGCAAAGTACTATGCTTTGTAACACAGAGATAGGTTGTCTTTCTCTATCAAAACTGTTTTTTGAGTTAGCAAATTTTTCCCTTGAAACACTCAGGAATGACTTTTTATAACCCTGCAGTTCTGACTCTGATAATTAGGAAGTACATTGTTTCACTGTTGAAGATAATGGCAGACATTTCAAAGATGGACAACAGGTACACAAGAGAAATTCGAGTACTAAGTTGGGTGCATTGGTGTCTGCAATAAAACTGAGTTTCTCTTCTAAGGGAAAAAGAAGGAAAACCACCTGATGATGATCCCGGGCTCTTTCCATACACCAAACACCCAGAGGAAGGGGAGAAGTTGGAGTGATTCTCAGATGGATGGGCCATTGTTTTCATTAACCAGCCACAGACTACCTTTTCTTGATGTTTCTTGACTCCCAAAGAAATTAGAAGTGTGGCTCCTGACCAGGATACTTGAATGGGAAAAATCCTATCAATTCCTAGGCAGGTGACAAGATCCATTGTGTAGCTTTCATCTCCCTGAACCTTATAAGTAACTCTTAGTCATCTTCTCTATTGAGTTAGGCAGAAAGGGTGAGTGGTGGAGCCTTGGGGGGTGCAAATGTTCCAAAAGCTGGACTAAAACTTAACCACTCTCTTCAAAGAAATAGATTGGATGCCAGAATTTTGATCTTAAGGCCTCTTGCAACATTAGGGAAATCATTTGTAGAGGAAGTATTCCACACTATATAAAACTCCAGGAGATCAAATGTATTATTGACTGAAAATTGATGAAAGGGAAAGAACATTTTGAAATTTTCTGATAGCTGATATTTGATCCAAGTCAGTCAACCACATACAAGTACTGATCGCTAAAGAATCTCCCAAAAAGGATATTTATAGTCATTCAGCTGTGATGTGGTTAAGAAACCTGTCATTTATTTTTTAAATGAATCCAAACTGAAATATTTTCAATTAGATATAAATATGGATAAACCACAAATAGTTTGCTGTGCTGTGTTTTTGAATCAAGATCAAGGAATTAAAATCTCCTATTGAAGTTTTCTCTTGAAAATACTTTCTCTACACTGTATTTCAAATATTATTATAATTCTTATTGCAGTTTTTATTAAGTTCAGAATATAAAATTTTGAGGAATTGAAGTTCTCTGAGTTCACATGACTGAGTCAGAATTAACAAGGTGAAAATGGATGTTAAAACTATTAATGGTACAAAATTTACTTTTGTTATTTAAATGTACTAGATTGATGGCTATTTAAGTTCATCGTATCATTAACATTTTTGTGGCTATAAGAGTTTATGTTGAATTATCAAATAACTTAAAATTTCAGAAGCATATCACTCTGTTTCCCACATGACAGTGCTGAGTGGGTGTTCAACCTTGGGAGACTGCACTTACTCATGTGGTTATTCAGGAACCCAGACTTCTCCTATCTTTGGCCTCTTCCATCCCAAAGATCTCATCCCCATCTCTATCCATCAGCAGAAGGGGAAGGGACTTGGAGAAATGCCTGTGGGAGGTTATAATACGCCAGGATGCAACATCAATTTCTCTCCTACTTCATTGGCCATGATGTGGTCCTGTGGCCACAGAAGAAGTTAGGAAGTCTTCCAGTGGTGTGCCTCTGAAAGGGCAGTGAATTTTCATGGAAAATCAACTTTGTCCATGTAGAAGTAAAATAGTAACCCCCAAGGAATAGTAAACATGAGAGAAATTCCTTAAGAGAGCATAGAAAATGGACCCATTCTAGCTAACAGAGACCCCAAATAAAACACAGTCATGCAGTCATAACGGACCTGAGATGAATTAATGTTCTCTGAGTTCATAGAAAAGCACAAACCAAAGCTCTGAAGAGTTCTGATTTTGCTAAGGGTCCTACCAGTGAACACTCTGAAGGAGAAGTTCTGTTGACCGCCAGTCATGTCAGACTGCGGTCCAGCTGCAAGGATTTATGCTTAGGCTGCACAGGGTCATTTAACCCGCTTACAAGTCTCCCAGCTGAGCATTCTGCGGCAATTGCTTTTAAAACGTCTTCCTTCCCTTCAGCCACGGGAATGTGCTTTCAGTTACAGGCAAGAATTGTGTGTCCCCAACTTGCAAACTTTGTGGACAGTACCCTGTCCGTGTGCTTCAGGTAACACTGATTGTTTTCTGGAATTTATTTATAATTTTAGGATGACATCAGCAAAAACAAGTAACTCATGTAGAACTATTGTGTTTCAAATCTCTATTGAATATTTACCATATAATGTGTACTGTGCATAGAGAAGACTGAGAATTGACTGAGCCGTATCTTGGTCTGTGAGGAGTTCTTAAAGGAGAGGAGACATGGTATTAAGGGTCTGATGTCCTAGCAGAAAGGATAAAAGAGAACTTGCTTTGAAAATTCAAGGACTGATACTAGATTTTGACATTGCCTGGAGCTGATAGGTTCTGGAATCCACTTTCAGAGATGAACAAGATATGCTCAGAGGAAGCTGGCATGAGGAGCTGTAGAAACAGGTCCTGTGATAAAAGGTATCATAAGGAATATTTGCATCTATTAAGTTCACAGATTTTAAATTTATAAATGGATAGAATAATTGCTCATATGAAGTGAAAAGTTCACCGGTAATATCAGGTAATCCCACTTTTTAAAATGCTATGTAATTGTAGATGAAATTATGCAGAGTATTTTGAATGAGAGTTTCCCAAATTTCTAAAATATTTTGTTAACATTATCAGAAGAAAGCTATGAAAATTGTTTATTTAGATAGACTAATGTCTACGCTAGACACACAGAGCTGGGGTATAGGCAAGTGATCCCACCCAGCATGTTCCCACCCTTTCCCTGCAGGTCCCAAGAGGTGGCTACCTCCTTTCTATTCTCTGTTGTGGTCCCAGGCCTAAACTCAGGGACTCAACCATCACTCTCTGAAATTCTGCAGTTGGAAAGTGATTTATTGTGTCATAGTCAAGACATGATTTCCACTAGATGGCTCCCCCCAAACATTGAGACTTGCAGAATTGGGTTTACACTCATAGCAAGACTGTGAAGGTGGCAACAGATTGTGGCCTCTTTGGCAGAAAGAACCATGGAGCCCCGCAGTGCTCCTGCTATTTCTGAAAAGGCCACCAGAGGGCAGTGGGTAGCTCCTTATGAAAAACACTGCAAGGAGATCCAAGTAGTCAATCCTAAAGGAAATCAATCCTGAATATTCATTGGAAGGACTGAGGCTGACGCGAAAACTCATGTAGTTTGGCCACCAGATGTGTAGAACCAACTTATTGGAAAACACCCTGATGATAGGGAAGATTGAAGGCGGGAGGACAAAGGGACGACAGAGGATGAGATGGCTGGATGACATCACTGACTCAATGGACATGAGTTTGCATAGCATCCAGTAGTTGGTGATGGACAGGGAAGCCTGGTGTGCTCCAGTCCATGGGGTTGCAAAGAGTCAGACATCACTGAGCCACTGAACTGACTGACTGCTCCATTCAAAATAGTCCTTTTCAAGTTAAACTTCCTCAGAACATGTTTGATAAACTTAAGAGAATTTCTTTAAAATATATTGACATGCTTTTCATCTCCAGTTTCATTTGGAAACTAATGAAAAGCCATTACATGGAACACATGTAAGGTGAGCCACTGTTTGAAGGTTGTCCATTGTGACACATATGTGGCTCAGTCACTCAGTCAAGGCCAACTTTTTGTGTTCCCATGGACTACAGAGCAGGCTCCTCTGTCCATGGGATTTTCCTGGCAAGAATACTGGAGTAGGTTGCCTTTTCCTACTCCAGAGGCATCTTCTCGACCCAGGGATGGAATCCGTATCTCATTTGTTTCCTGCATTGGCAGGTGGGTTCTTTACCACTGCACCAGCTGGATATCAATATGTGAAATTCTGTTCCCGCCCCTTTGTTTCTTCTTCTCTCCACCTCATCCATCTATAGGTAATGATCTCTCTGAAACTCCCCTGGAAAATCTATGTGGCATTATCAGAGAGAGTTTTTTGGCATGCTGATCCTTCCTTGTGATGTCAGTGTTTGTGTAGCAAATCATCTGCTCCTATGACCCTGGGTATGTCCCTGACCCCTGGGAGACAGTGTTCAGGTGGGCACTTCGTCTCAGTGGGAGTCAGTCCACGGTAGGTCTGCTCAGCACAGACAAGCCCAGCCCACATTGGCTTCTATCCCCAAAACACTGAGAATGCTTCCCTCCCCACCACCCATCTGCCCCACCCCCAGGGAACTTGGCTAATATCCTGTATATCCTAGGAAGCCTCAGTGTCAGAACAATGAAGAGTGGTTTTAATAATTGTGAGAGTCAGATTAGGTTCTGTGTTTTCAGTTCTTATATTTATGTGTCTTGATTCACTCTTTGATTATTTTAAATTTTAATTGTAACATCATTCTTTACAGTACTGCTAGTTTCTGCTGTGCAGCAAAGTGAATCAATTATATATATATACCCTCATTTTCTAGATTCTATTTCCATGTAGGTTATTACAAAGAATTGAATAGAGTTCCCTGTACTCTCCAGTACATCTTTATCTATTTTATGTCTAGTAGAGTGTATTTGTGAATCCTAACTTATCCTTCACCCTTCTTTGGTAACCATAAGATTGTTGTCTACATCTGAGACTCTATTTCTGTAAATAGGTTTATATGTACCATTCTTTTAGATTCCATATGGAAGTGACATCATATGATATTTGTCTTTCTATATCAGACTTCACTCAGTATGACAATCTCTAGGTTCATCCATGTCGCACACATAGCATTATTTTGTTCTTTTTAAGAGTCGGTAATATTCCATTGTAAATATGAGCCACATATTCTTTATCTATCCCTCCATTAGGAACATTTATTTGCTTCCATCTTCTGACTATTGTAAATAGTGCAGCAACAGACATTGGGGATCATGTATCTTTTCAAATTATGGTTTTCTCTGGATATATGCCCAAGAATAAAATTACTATATCTTATGGTAAGTCTCATTTTTAGTCTTTTGAGAACCTTTATACTGTCAGACAGAACTGAGTGACTGAACTAAACTGATACTGTTTTCCATAGTGGCTATACCAATATACCTTGTCACCAAGAAAATTCAAGGCTTCTCTTTTCTTCACACCCTCTCCAGCATTTAATGTTTTAAATTTTTTGATGGTGGCCATTCTGACTGGTATGAACTGATACCTCATTGTATTTTTGATTTGTATTTCTCTAATACTTAGTGATGTTCAGTGTCTTTTCATGTTCCTCTTGGCCACCTGTATGCCTTCTTTGGAATAATGTGTATTTAGATTTTCCACCTATTTTTGATTGGGGATACTAATTTGTTTTCTTTTTTAAATATTTATCTGCATGAGCTGTTGCATATTTTGAAGATTAATCCCCTGTTGGTCACTTCATTTGCAGATATTTTCTTCCTTTCTGTGGGCTCTTTTCAATGTGGAGAGCACTGTCTCTCAGGGGTCACTTTTGAATTTTCAAAATTTTGCATTTTTTAATTTTTGTTTTTATTTTCATCACTCTGAGAAGTGGCTTAGAGAAGATCTTTCTGTGATTTATGTCAGAGAGTGTTCTGCCTATGTTTATCTCTAACGTTTTTATAGTGCTTAGTCTTACATTTAGATCCTTAATCCATTTGGAGTTTGTATTTATGTGTGCTGTTTGAGATTGTTCTGATTTTATTCTTTTGCATGAAACTGTCCAGTTGTCCCAGCACCAATTATTGAAGAAACTATCTTTCCTCCATTGTATATTCTTGTTTCTTTTGTCATATATAAGGTACAAATAGGTGTGTGGGTTTCTCTCTGGATATGTCTCTTGATTCAATTTCCAGTTAGCCTTTATAAATCTTGATTACACAGCCATAGCCACATCATGAGAAATGCTGGGCTGGATGAAACACAAACTGGAATCAAGATTGCTGGGAGAAATATCAATAATCTCAGACATGCGGATGACACCACACGTAAGGCAGAAAGAGAAGAACTAAAGAGCCTCTTGATGAAAGTAAAAAAGGAGAGTGGAAAAGTGGTTTAAAGCTCAACATTCAGGAGACTAAGATCACGGCATCCAGTCCCATCACTTCATGGCAAATATATGGGGACACAGTGACACACTACATTTTGGGCCCCAGTATCTCTGCAGATGGTGACTGCAGCTGTGAAATTAAAAGCCTCTTGCTCCTTTGGAAAACTTTTGACCAACCCAGACAGCATATTATAAAGAAAAGACATTACTTTACCAACAAAGCTCCATCTAGTCAAAGCTGTGGTTTTTCCAGTAGTCATGTATGGATGTGAGAGTTGGACTATAAAGAAAGCTGAGCACTGGAGAATTGATGCTTTTGAACTCTGGTGTGGAAGAAGAATTTTGAGAGTCCCTTGGACTGCAAGGAGATCCAACGAGTCCATTCTAAAGGCAATCAGTTCTGAATATTTGGTGGAAGGACTGATGCTGAAGCTGAAACTCCAATATTTTGGCCACCTGATGTGAAGAGCTGCCTCATTTGAAAAGACCCTGATGCTGGGAAAGATTAAAGATGGGAGGAGAAGGGATCAACAGAGGATGAGATGGTTGGATGGCATCACCAACTCAATGGTCATGAGTTTGAGTAAACTCCGGGAGTTGGTGATGAACAGGAAGTTCTGGCGTGCTGCAGCCCACGGGGTCTCAAAGAGTCAGACACGACTGAGTGACTGAGCTGAATTGAGCCTCATTACTTGGCAAATGGATGTCAAGTTCTCCCAGAACCGTTTTGGGGAATACTGTCTTTCCCCGATTGCATGATCTTACCACTTTTGTAAAATATCATTTGACCGTATGTGTGAAGGTTTTGCTGGTCTCTGAATTCTTCTCCATTGATTTATAATTTTATCTTTATGACAGAACCAGACTGTTGTGACTACTGTAACTTTGTGATAGTGTTGAAATCAAGGAATGTGTGTCCTCCCACATTGCTTTTCTTGCTCTAAATTGGTTGGCAGTTTGGGCATTAATTAGGTATTAATTAGTGAATTTTAATTAGTTCAGTAGTGAATTTTAGGATAGGTTTTTTATTTTGGATGTTTTTTTTTCTATTTCTGTGGAGTTTTGATAGGGATTTAATTACAATTGTATATTACAGAGGCTGATATGTAAATCTTAACAGTGGTAAATCTTCTAATCCATGAAAATGGAATTTGTGTCATACACTTTATTTGCAGCATTTGGAAGTTTTCACTGTGCAAATCTTCACCTCCTGAGTTAACTACTCAGTGCTGTACTTAGTTACTCAGTCATGTCTGACTCTTTGCAACCTCATGGACTGTTGCCCGCCAGGCTCCTCTGTTCATGGGGATTCTCCAGGCAAGAATACTGGAGTGGGTGGCCATGCCCTCCTCCAGGGGATCTTCCCAGCCCAGGGATCAAACTCAGGTCTCCCGCATTGCAGGCAGATTCTTTACCATCTGAGCCCCCAGGGAAGCTCAGTAATTTATTCTTTCTGATGTATTGGTAAATGCCGTCATTTTCAGAATTTCCCTTCCAAACTGATCCTATACCTGCACAGAAATGCAAGTGAATTTCAGTGTTAATTTTTGTACCATGTTACTTTGCTGAATTCATTTATTATTTAGAACATTTTTGCGGGGTCCTTAGGATTTCTACTTATGAACTCATGTCACATGTGAACATAGATAATTCTACTTCCATTTTTCATCTTTGCATGTTGGTGATTTCTGCATTAATTCAACTTATTTTCTTATATGTCTTTGCTTTCAGGCATGTCTAAAACTACAAGTCCTATTGCTTAGAAGTGACAAAACTCAGTATTCTCATATGCTTCATGAAGTCAAAGGTAAGATTTTCCATGTTTCACCAATGACTGTGATGTTGGCTATGGGTTTTACATGTATGGCTTTATTATGTCATGATAATTTCCCTCAAGTTTAATTTGTCAGGTGATTTTAGCAGGAAAATGTGTTTAATTTAGTCAACTCTTTTTTCTATTAACTGAGATGAACATGTTTTTTCCCCTTTAATCTGTTAATGTGTGTGCTATCCAGATGCATTTTAACAGGTTGAAGCATTCTTGCATTCCAAAAAGAAATCCCAATTGTTCATGCTGTATAATTCTTATTATTTGCTGTTGCTTCATCTTAGATTTGTCCGAGTCTTTCCCACCCCATAGATGGCAGCCCACCAGGCTCTGCTGTCCCTGGGATTCTCCAGGCAAGAACACTTGAGTGGGTTGTCACAGATAGCTGTAAATGATTATTATATAAAGAGATGTATATGCACTTCCAACTTCTGCTCAGGCTTCCAGAATCCTGGTAGGGCAGCAGGTGATGCCCAGGACATAGCACTGAACCACAGAGATTTATGTTTCATATTAGTCATTGATGACTGATACTACTGATCCAGGAGTGTTGTTTCACATAGTCAATGACTGACTGCCTTAGACCGGCATGCACCCATCTCCTGCCTCTGTTTCTCACCCGCTACACCTTCTTTCTGAGATTCACTCACTTCTTCCTTAAATACACCCTTCCTCATTCTCAGTGAGATCCTAAGAGAGGCAAACACTGTAGTCTTTTTCATCTGAAAATATTCTTAACTCGTTCTTATTCCTGAATGATAGTTTGTGTGTTAGTAGCTCAATCATGTCTGACTCTGTGTGACCTCATGGACTGTAGCTCAGCAGGCTCCTCTGTCCATGGAATTCTCCAGTAGGTTGCCATTTCTTTCTCCAGGGGATCTTACCAACACAGGGATTAAAGCTGGGTCTCCTGCAACGCAGGCAGGTAGTTTAGAATGAAAAATTCAGACTGTTTCTGCACAAGAAACCACAGAGCCCCATATGTCCACCACAGACTGTCTAACTGAGGCCTGCATCCACCCATCTTCTGCCTCTGTGCTTTTCTGCTAATGACACACAAACTGCCCCATTTAAAAGGGGCCCTTTCCCAGTTAGTCTTCATCAATAAATGGCAATGGACTCCAGTATTCCTGCCTGGTGAATTCCATGGACCTGAGAGTTTGGTGGGTTACAGCCCATGAGGTCACAAAGAGTCAGACCTGTCTGAGCAACACACATGCACAGAACATGTTTTGGAAAAAGTCAAAATCCAGGACAAGTAAAAATTCAAGGTGAGCCAGTGATTGGAAGTTTTCCCTTGTGACACATTACAAAGATTTAAAGTCTGTGTCTAAACCCCCTATCTCTGTCCATCTCTGTACAATCCTTTCTTCATTCATCTATAAACACCTGCCTATGAAAAATATCTTTTCACAATCTATGTAATGTGTTAGATATATTTCTCAATCATGTTGCCCCTTCTTTCTGATGTGAATCTTTGGGTGTCTCTCTGTTTATGAGATCTAATCCCTTAAATCTGTTTGTCACTTCCACTGTATAATTGTAAGGGATTTGATTGTAGGACATATCTGAATGGTCTAGTGGTTTTCTCTACTTTCTTCAATTGAAGCCTGAATTTTGCAATAGGAGCTCATGATCTGAGCCACAGTCTGCCCCCAGTCTTGTTTTTGCTGACTATGTATGGCTTCTCCGTCTGAGGCTGAAAGAATATAATCAATTTGATTTTCGTATTGACCACATGCTGATGTCCATGGATAGAGTCATGTCTTGTTTTTTTGTTAAAGGGCGTTTTCTATGACCACCATGTTCTCTTGACAAAACTCTGTTATTCTTGGCCCTCCTTCACTTTTCTCTACAAGGCCAAACTTGCCTATTTTTCTGGATATCTCTTGACTTCCTCCTTTTGCATTCCAATTCTTTATGATGAAAAGTAAATCTTTTCCTTGCCTTTTTTTTTTTTTTTTTTAGTGTTAGATATAGGACGTCTTGTAGGTCTTCATAGAACTGGTCAACTTCAGCATCTTTGGCAGTAGTGTTTGGGGCATAGACTAGGATTACGGTGATATTGAATGGTTTGCCTTGGATACCAACTGAGATCATTCTGTCGTTTATGAGACTGCACCCAAGTGCTGCATTTTGGACTTTTTTTGTTGATTACAGGGCCTGCTCCATTTCTTCTAAAGGATTCTTGCCCACAGTAGTAAATATAAAGGTTATCTGAATTAAATTCACCCATTCAAGTCCATTTGAGTTCACTGATTCCTAAGATGTCGATGTTCACTCTTGCCATCTTCTGCTTGACCACATCTGATTTACCTTGATTCATGAGCACAATATTTCAGGTGCCTATGCAATACTGTTGTTTACTGCATGGGACTTTACTTTCACCACTAGACACATTCACAATTGAGCATCATTTCTGCTTTGGCCCAGCCACTTCTTTCCCTCTGGAGCTCTTAGTAGTTGCCCTCCACTCTTCCCCAGTTTAGCATACTGAATGCCTTCTGACCTGGGAGGCTCATCTTGCAGTGTCATATCTCTTTACCTTTTCTTACTGTTTATGGTGTTCTCCAGACAAGAATACTGAAGTTGGTTGCCAATTCATTCCCTAGTGGACCATTGTTTGTCAGCACTCTTCATTATGACCCATCCATCTTGGGTGACTCTGTATATCATGTCTGATGGCTTCACTGAGTTGTGAAAACCTCTTCATCACTACAAGGCTGTGATCCATTCCAGTACCGAACTGGTTTGATTACTATAGCTTTGCAGTAAGTTTTGAAATCAGTAATGGTATTCTCCCATATTACATTTTCTTCTTTTGATTTTGGCTATTTTGGGGTATATTAGTTGTAAAGTGTTTTAGGATAGGCATTTGGGTATAGGGTGGAGTTTTGATCAGGATTGTATTGGAATTGTAAATTGTGATGGTTAGTGTTGAGATCTTAGCAATAAGTCTTCCAATGCATGAAAACAGAATTTGTGTCATTTAATATCTTCACAAAGTTTCATATTTCACTGTGCAAGTCTTCACTTGTTTTGTTCAGTTAATCACTAAATAGTTTATTCTTCCTGAAACAATTGTAAACAAAACTGTTTTCTTCATTTCCTTTTCACTTTGATCATTAATGTACAGAAGTGCCACTGATTTTCAGCATTGACATTGATGAATGTCCTGTTACTTTGCTTCATTAATTTTTTTATAACTTTTTTTCTTGTGGCCTCCTTAGGATTTTTACATTTGAGATCTTGTCATGGGTGGACATAGATAGTTCTTCCTCTTTTCAGTTTGAAATATCACTGATTTATCTGTTTGTCTGTATGTTTATCTTTCCTGACTGTTATGGCTAAGACTCTCAGTGCTGTGTTGCATAGAAGTGGCAACACCTAGCATTCTCATGTGTTTCCTAATCTCAAAGGAAATATTTTCAGTCTTCATCACTGGCTGTGATGTTGGCTGTGAATTTTACTTGTCTGTGTTTAGTCACTTGTGTCCAACTCTTCAGGACCTTTTGCACTCTAGCCCACCAGGCTCCTCTGTCCATGGGACTATCTAGTCAAGAAGAGTGGAGTAAGTTGATATTTCGTCCTCTAGGGGGATCTTCCTGATCCAGGGATCGGACCTCTGTCTCTTGCGTGTCCTGCTTTGAAGGCAGATTCTTTACTGCTGGGCCATCAGGGACTTTAACTTTATGGTGATAGTTTCCTTGAAGTGTTATTTGTCAAGTTTTTTTTTTCTTTTTAAATCATGAAAAGATTTTGAAGTTTTTAAATTGCCCTCTCTGCATTAATTGAGATCATGGATTTTCCCTATGTATGTGAATGTGGTGCATTGCTTGCTTGCTTGCTTGTTAAGACGCTTTAGTGTTGTCCAACTCTGTGAGACCCCCATGGACAGCAGCCCGCCAGGCTCCTCTGTCCACAGGATTCTCTAGGCATGAACTGTGAAGTGGGTTGCCATTTCCTTCTCCAACGTGGTGTAGGATACCAATGCATTTTACAGTGATGATGCATTCTTGCATTACAGGAAAAATTGCACTTGTGTATATTATACAATTCTTATTATATGAATTGATATAAATGATTATTTATCTATGTGTATATACACACATGTTGACAAGTTCAGCTCTGTGTTCCTAAACCCTGGAAGAGTGGCAGGTTGCCAAGACACAGCACTGGACCACAGAAGTTAATGCTTCTAATTTCTCATGATCACTAACACTACTGATCCATGGGTGTTGTTTCACACAGTCAGTGACTATCTGACTTAGACCTGCATCTGCCCACCTCCTGCCCCCACGTCTCACTGCACTGCTTCCTTCTGGGACTCACTCTAACTACATCCTTCCTCACTCTCAGGGAGAGCCTGAGAGAGGCAAATGCTCGTAGTCTGAAAATGTTTTCATCTGGATATTTATTATTTTGCTTTTATTCTTGAGTGATAGTTTAGAATGAAAATTCCACACACCATTTCTGTGATGTTTCCTTTGGCATCTGAAGCTGCTTTTCCCTTGTGTTCCCTGCTACATTGTGACTGGTGACTGGTCTCCTGTTGGGTCTCACTTGGTCTGCCTTCCCTGCTCTGTGATAAAGTCTCCAGTTGTCTTTAATATTCCACAGTCCATGACTATAGGGTGAGGTTTGAGCAACCTCCATACAGTTCTCCATTATCCGTGTGTTTCATAGTGTCTTAGTCATTGATGTTTCCAATAGTGTATTTTAGGATTTTAACAGATTTATGCAATTTCTTTTATATTGTAGTCAAATTATTTTATTTCATGAAGCACTTGAGGTCTAATCCTCCCATGGTAGTCTCTGCTGACCGTCGTTCATGGTGCCATAAAGGCATGTTTTGCTGACACTGGATCCTTGCTGGTTTGTAGGGTTTGATATGCATATACATATGGTTTTATTTTTGTTGTTTTTGCTCATATGATGGAGCTAAAAATTTCTACCTGTTGCCACTTATGTTAAGTGGTATTTTGGTTTTCAGTCAGTAAAGGATTTTTAATTTTCTCAAATGTATTCCAGGGCCTATGGAGAAGAACACTTAGAATTCTTCTTAAGTATCATTTTTTTCATGTTCCTCGCAGCACAAAGATGTGACATATCACTCCACTTAAAATAAAACATCCCCCACTGACTACCTTCACAGTCTTCCTTTGCTTAGTAATATCCATAGCAATTATAGTCAGGCACTGGCTTCCTGAATCAGAGGCTGTTTTATTCCATCTGAGCTGCTGTAACAAATAGCATAGACCAAGTAGCATGTGAACAGTAGAAATTTACTTCTTAACACTTATAGGTGCTGAGAAGTCCAAGGTCAAATTGAATGCAGTTTCCATGACTAGAGAGGAACCATTTTCTTGTTCAAGGGAGGATTGTTTTCAGTGCACTCCCACCTGTCAGAAGAGACGAGGGTCTCTCACAGGCCTGTTTTGCAAGAGCACCCTTCTTCCTTGAGGGATCTGCCTATGACTTAATCACATCTACCGGCCCCACCTCCTCATACCATCACCTTAGAGGTTCAGATTTCAGCATATGAATGACTCTGAGGGCTCTGTGCATTCTCAGTACAGGAACAGAGGAATCCACACCTGCCCCTTTCCGGGGAGGGCTCCGTGCCTGTGTGGTGCAAGGGTGAAATGAGGACCCACTGCTCTTTGAGGTCCTTTTTTATATGTCACTGATTTTTGTCTGTCTCATTTATGTTGAAAATATATTTTCACATCTCTCACTTACTATAACCTCATTGGTATCCTTTTTCCTTTACGGAAACTGTGCTTTGCTTTGTTTTTCCAATAAAAACTTGAGTTTTTTAATTTATTTAGAAAGATTGAAGTTACACAGAGCAATCGTTCAACCTCGGAATAGAAGTGAAAATTTTACACATTGGAAATGAAGGATGCATTAAACATGGAAAACCTAAAATTACCAATTGGAAAGAAAATACTCTGCTTCATTGGTAAAATTAAATGTTGGGTTTTGGAAAAGGAAAGTATTATTTTTCTATATGGAAATAAATGAACCCAGTGTAGACAATACAAATTTAGTGTATTATGAATAAAACTAGAAAACCTGTATAAAACAAAATTATGTAAAGATACTGAACAATTTCATACCGATAAATTTGACATGATAGGCTACATGAATAATTTTCTGAAAAACAAAAATTACCAAATTTCAATCTAGAGTAGACAGAAACTTCAAACCAACCACTTTCCTGAAATTATTTTAACAGTTGCTCACACATTTATTTAGGGATAGCCTGAGGAACTGATTCCTTTGAACTGTTGTAAAACTGCAATTTATTTTACAAAGGTACTTTTACACTTGCCTTACCATCAGTAAAAAAAAAAAAAAATCACCCTTTTTATAACTGTGCCTTGTTTAAGTTTTAAACGTACTTGTGAAAACTCCTGACAACACAGAGCTTATTTATTTTATAGGTAGAGGTTTGTGTCTCTTAATCCTTTAACCCATCTTGTCTCTCTGCTCCTAACCACTAGCAACTGCGTGTTTGTTCTTTATATCTGTCCGTATGTTTCTGTTTGATTACTTAGTGTTTCCATTTTTATTTTTATTTATTTATTTATTTATTCCCTGCCACATAGCTTGCAGGATTCTAGTTCCCCAAGCAGGGAGCAAACACAGGCCCCCTGCAGTGCGTGTGTGGAGTGCTAACCAGTACATCACCAGGGATTTTACTGTTTTCTTTTCTAGAGTCCAGAAATAAATGATAACATACAATAAGTATTTGTATTTTTCTGATTTATTTCACTAAGCATAATATTCTCCAGATCCATCCATGAAAATGGCAAATTTTTCCTCTTTTCTGTAGGTGAGTGGTATTCCATTATGTGTGTGTAATTTATTTTAATCAACTCATATGCTGCTAGTCATTTAGATTGCTTCCATTACTTGGCTGTTGTAAATAATGTGGCACAAATATTGGAGTCCATGTATATTTTTGAATTATTGTTTTTATTTTCTTCAGATATGTATACCTAAGAGTGAAACTCCTGGATCATGAGGTAATTTTAGTTTTTGTTTTTTGAAGACCCTCCATACTGTTTTGCATACTGGCTGTACCACTCTACCTTCCCACCAGCAGTGGCTAAAGGTTCCTTTTTCTCCACATACTCCCCAGCCTGTTATTTCTGATCTTTTTGATGAGAGCATGTGGTCAGAGATACTGCATTGCAGTTTGGATTTGCATTCTTCTAGTGATTTAGAATGTTGAACATCTTTTCATGTGCCTGCGGATTATTTGTATATCTTCTTTGAAACATTGTCTATATAGATTCCTGCCCTTTGAAAAATGAGATTTATATTGTTTGCTATTAAGTTGTATGAGTTCTTTTTTAATTTAATTTTTATTTTATACTGGAGAATACTTGATTTACAATATGGTATTAATTTCTGGTATTCAACAAAGTGATTGAGTTATATATATATATATATATATATGTATATATATATATATATATATATATATATATACACAGAGATCTATTCTTTTTCAGATTCTTTTCCCTTATAAGTTATTACAGAATATTGTGGAGAGTTCCCTGTGCTATGCAGTAGGTCCTTGTTGATTATTTTACATATAGTAGCATCTGTGTATTATTCTCAACCTCCTAATTTATCCTTCCCTTCACTTGTCCCATTTGGTAATCGTAAGTTTGCTTTTAAAATTTGTGTATCCGTTTCTATTTTGTGAATAAGTTCATATGTATCACTTTTTTACAGTCTACATATTAGCAGTATCATAAGATAGTTGTCTTTCTCTGTCGACTGAATTCACTTCTATGATCATCTGCAGGTCCATCCAAGTTGCTGCAAATGGCATCATTTCACTCTTTTTATAACTCAGTAGTATTCCATTGTGTATATGCACCACATCTTCTTTAGTCACTTGGTAGTGGATATTTAGGTTGCTTCCACATCTTAGGCATTGTAATTAGTAGTGCATTATCCTTCCAATTTACAGCTTTTTCCTAGTATATGTCCAGGAGTTGGGTTGCTGTATCGTGAGATATTCCTATTTTTGAAAAGCCTTCATCATGTTTCCCACACTGGGTATACCAATTTACATTCGCACCATCAGTGCTCAAATATTTCGTTTTCTCCACATCCTTGCCAACATTTATTTGTGTTCTTCTTGATGATTGCTATTTTGGTAGATGTGAGGGGGTAACTTCTGTTGGTGTGGATTTGCATTTCTTTGAAGATTACAGATGTAAAGCATTATTTCCTGTGCCTGTTTGCCATCTGTATTTCTTCTTTGGAAAAAAATGTCTATTGAGACCTTTGCCCTTTTGTAAATGAAGTTGATTTTTTCTTTGCTATTCAGTTGTATAAATTCTTTATATATTTTAGATATTAGCCCCTTACAAAACATTTGAATTGCAAATATTTTCTCCTATTTCATTTCATTTCTCTCTGTTTTATTTTGTTTACCTCTGCTATGCTTCCGGTTGTTACGATTTGCTTGTCTTTTGTGTTTAGAATCAGATCCAAAAAATCATTTCTGAGACAGCTGATAAAGAGGTTTCTACCTGTTTTTTCTAGTTCTGTGGTTTCAGGTCTTCTACTCAAGGCTTAATGCATTTTGAGTTCAGTTTTCTGCATTTTGTAATATAGTGGTCCAGTTTGGTGGTTTTCCATGTAAGTGTGCAGTTTCCTCATCATGTTTTATTGCAGAGACTGTCCTTACCTACCGTTTATATTTTTGGCATGTTTGTTATTGGAGAAGGGAATGGAAAACCACTTCAGTATTCTTGCCTTGAGAATCCCATGAGCAGTATGAAAAGCAAAAAGATATGATACTGAAAGATGAACTACCAAGCTCAGTAGGTGCTCAATACGTTACAGGACAAATAATTCCAGAAAGAATGAATTGATGGCGCCAATGCAGAAACAACGCCCAGTTCTGGATGGGACTGATGATGGGAGTAAAGTCTGATGTGATAAAGAACAGTATTGCATAGGAACCTGGAATGTTAGCTTCATGGATCAAGGTAAATTGAAAGTCGTCAAACAGGAGATGGCAAGAGTGGACATTGACATTTTAGCGATCGGTGAACAAAAATGGACTAGAATGGGTGAATTTAATTCAAATGACCATTACATCTACTACTGTGGGCAAGAATCCCTTAAAAGAAAAGGAGTAGCCATCATAGTCAGCAAAAGAGTCTGAAATGGTGTGCTTGGGTGCAATCTCAAAAACAGCAGAGTGATTTAAGGACAGGAACATAAAGGACACTACAGATGATGGGATGCTCAACTCTGTGTGGCAGACGACAGGCTGTGAGCAGCAGTTTCCCCCTGGGCCTCTGTGTTTCCAGCCTGAGATGCTGAGCCTGCTGGTCTGTGAGCCCCGTGAAGGCAGCTGTGTCATCAAATCCTGTATTGTGGTTATGGTTGTGGACAGTGGGGCCAGACGATGTTGAGTCTGTCAACCTATCTCCAGCCCTTGCTACCTTTAATGTCTTGTGTCACAGTGTCTTGATATCCTTGGAAAAAGCTGAGACCCCCTTCATTAGGTTTGCTTTGGAAATTAGAAACCCTGCGATCTTAGTAAGCTGTTATCTATTCCTCCTTACCAGAGCAATTTTATTCAGGCCTACCACAGTGAACAGTTGGATACATTCACAAATGCACATTCAACCTGATATTTAATAAGGACTGTGGGTTGGGATTAGAAGAGGGACAGAATGGAGGATGGTAATAAGATGAACTGACAGAGGCTGGAGGCACTGCCTGCCTGAGAAACAGACTCTAATATTTTCCAGGTCTTCTCCCTACTTTGTCTTACGACATCCTAAGAAGTCCATGCAGGCATCATCCACTTGGGCATGTGGGGACACCGGCAGGCTTTGAGAGACAAGGACTCATCCAGGATGGAGAACAGGTATGAAACGGGAGGTGAGTCTGGGCCCAGGTCTGTCAACTCAGAGCTGCACACACAGCCTGCCCGAGAGCTGGGTGGAGGGCTGTATGGTGCAAATGAGTGAGGCCCAGGGCTGCGTGGATGAGGGATGAGCGGTCAGGATACTGAGGGCTATGTGCAGGGCTCTCAACTGTCAATCCCAGGAAGGGGCCCCCGGGTGGTGAAGTCACTTCCTCAATGGCAGACCCTAACAGAACTCGGAACCCTGTAATCAGGCACCCACCTTCTAGCAACAGTGCCACAGCCAGTAGGGGCTCACTTGGCTGGAGAGTCTTCATCCAGAAGGATGGTCTCCCACTGTGTCTCGACTGACCAAAGCTTCTTCTTCAGGAAACCGTGGAGGGAGATGTTTTTCAGATGTTTCAGGCGGTTCAGTGCTCAACCTGGATGCCTCTGGTCCTTTACCAGGAGGGCACCTGAGCTAACCCCTGGCAATCTTGAGCTTGCCACACCAGGCATGGCCGCCAATGGGAGCCCTCCTTGGGCAGTGCCAGATGCCCTCATCTCCATTTGCCTGAAAGTGGGACTTGAGGGGAGTTACTCCCTTTTGAAAGGAGCAGGTTGGTGGGCACGTGGTGACTTGGGGTCCTGTCACAATCACATCTGAAGACGGGCTGTCAGTAGGGAAATAGGATCCTTGAAATGCTTCCATTGGAGAGCGAGGGACTCCATTTTCTGAATGACTGCCTGAGGAAGTGCGATTGTGGCTGTGGAGGGCTGGCAGAATCCTGGATCCCACATAACTTCAGGTCCCTACTGAAGGCAGAGATCTGGCAGCTTCTCCTGGAAAAGAGGAAAGGAGTCTATCTATATCTATATCTATAAAGCTCAATATCTAACTTGAAACCCGTTCTAACTTCTATCACATCGACTGTATATGTCATCCCAGCCACTGTGTCGAAGACATCACAACATTTCTGTAGGACATCACAGGTGGCATAGTTATGCCATCATATGCACTATACATAACATCATATCCACCCTTTATGACAACAACCCTCAGTATTCATGACATCACATGCACTATATATGACATGTCATCTACTGTGTATATCACATTCACTATATGTGTGACATCACACAATGCCTGTATCTCTGACATCACACACTCCATGTTTATGACATATCCACTTTATATGGCATCACACATAGTGTTATGACAACAAAACCATTGTGTAACTTCACAGCCATTATGTCTGACATCACCCCCACTGTATCTGTGTCATCACACCCACTGTATCAATTTTATCAAACCAAGTGTATGGATGACATCACAGCCACTATATGTATGGAATCATATGCACTACATATGACATCACATTGACTCTTTAGGACATCACACCACTTTATGTATGCCTCAAGTCCACTATATCTGACCTCACGTCCAGTGTATATGTGTCATCACACCCAGTCTATCAGTTATATCACAGACACTATACATATGACCTCACATCCAGTATATCTGTGACATCATATCCACCATATTTATGACATAATATCCAGTAAATATTACATCACAACCCTCTGTGTTGATGACACCACACTCGGCATATGTATGACATCGTTTGCACTGCAAATGACATTGCATCCACTCTATCACATCAAACCACAGTATTTATGATGTCACATCCACTTCAGGCATGACATCACAGCCCCTGTATCAGACATCACACCCACTTTATCTTTGTCATCACAACCTCTCCACTGATATCACACCCACTATGGTATGACATCACACCTACCTTCTGTGTGAGGTCATATTCACTATATATATATCATGACATCCAATCCTTATGTCATCACACTACTTATGACATCACAAACTCTATATGTGAATCCACATCCTGTATGTAGGTCAAGATATAAAATATACAGCTAACATCAAAGCCATTCTCTGTGTCATCACAGCAACTGTATAGAAAACATCACACCCACGCTTTGTATGACATCACACTTGCCATATGTGTGGCAACATTTGCACTATACAAGACATCACATCCTCACTTTATGACCTCTAACCATCGTTTTTATTACACCACACCCACTACATTTGACATCATGTCCACTGTATCTGTGCCATCACATCCACTGTGTTGATGATATCACACCAACTGTATCTCTGAGATCACATCTGCTATAATTCACAACATCATATTTTTTTATATGACATGACAGCCACTTTATCTGTGCCATCACAGCCACTCATTCGATGATATCACACCCTTTGTATGTATGACATCAAACCCATTATATGTATAATATTATATACCCTATATAAGGCATCACATTCACATTTTATGATATCACACCACATTATGTATGATATGACATGTATTGTATTCATGAAGTCACTCCCTCTATATCTGACACTAAATCCACTGTATCCCTGTCATAAAGAACAGTGTATCAATTAAACCACACTCACTCTCTGTATGACATCACACACACTATGTATGACATCACATTCAGTATGTGTGACATCACATGAACACTTTATGATATCACACCATATAGGTACGACATCACATCCAGTATATTTATGACTCCATATCCAATATATATGGTATCACCCATACTGCTTTCATGAAAACACAATGAGTATACCTGATATCTCACCCACTATATTTGACATCACAGCCATTGAATCTGTGTGGTCACATCCTCTCTATCGATGTCATCACAACAATTACGGAAGTCATCACACTTGGCACATATATGACATCATACTCTACATCACATTCACACTTTATGACATCAATACTCAGTATTTATGACATCACAGACACTGCATTCATGACCTCTGATCTCTTATATATGAAATCACATCCATGGTTTATAACATCTCATCCCTGATACCGGTGACATCACAGCCAAAATATCTGTAAAATAACACCCACAATATTCAGAATACATATCAACTATATTTGACATCAAACACACTATGTTAAGACACTACAACAGCTATATCAGACATCACACCCTCCATATCTGTATCTGTGTGATCATACCCACTGTATCAATGATATAACACATGCTGTATTTATGACATCACACCTACTCTATATATGGCACAATCTGAACTGTATATGACATCTCACCCATGATTTATGACATCACAACACTCTACACATGACATCAAAGCTATTATATCTCACCTCACACCGAATATATCTGACAGCACATCCACTGTATCTCTGTCATCACACCCAGATTATTGATCATACAACCCCCATTGTATGTATGATAACACAACCACAATATGTATGACATCATATAAACTACATATGACATCACATCCACTCTTTATGATATCACACCACTATTTGACCTCACACCCACTGTATTCATGTAATCACACCCAGGACACCTGTCATTGCATCCACTGTAGCTGTACCAATACTTATAGTATACTGATTATACCACACCTACTAGATGTGTGACATGAAAACCACTACATATATGACATCACAGAATTCTATATGACATCACACTCACTCTTTATGACATACCAATACTGTATTCATGATGTCACATCCACTCTATTCATGAGAGCACACCCACTGTATATGACATCACATACTCTATACTTGTGACATCACAGCCACTCTATCTATGACAAGACACCTCCTATGTTTATGACATCATACTCTGTATATATGACATCTCACATGGTATATGAATGACAATTCAACCACGGTGTCTGACATCACACTCACAGTATCTGTGTAATCACACCCACTTGATTGATGATATCACACCCTATGAATGTATGAAATCACACCCACTGCATGTAGGACACCATAGGCACTATTTATGTCATCACATCCTCTCTTGATGACATCATACCATTGTTTGTATGTCATGGCACCCACTATGTTTATGACATCATATCTACTCTATATGATGTCACACACACTGTGTCTATCAAAACACAAGCTCTATATCTGACTTGAAACCCATTCTATATGCTGTCACCTCTACTGTATGTAGATATGTCATCACACCCACCCCATCACACATCACACATGTAGATATGTCATCACACCCACTCTGTCGAAGACATCACACCAACTATGTAAGACATCACAGGTGGCATATGCATGCCATCATGTGCACTATACATGACACCATATCCACCCTTTATACAACAGCCCTTAGTATTTATGACATCGCATGCCCTTTATTGATGACATCACATGCACTATATATGACATGTCATCTACTGTGTATGATATCACATTCTCTATATGTATGACATCACACAACGTATGTATCTCTGACATCACACACTCTATGTTTATGACATATCCACTTTATATGGCATCACACACAGTGTTATGACAACACAACTACTGTGTAACTTCATAGCCTCTATGTCTGACATCACACCCACTGTGTCTGTGTCATCACACCCCGTGGATCAATTTTATCAAACCCAGTGTATGTATGACATCACAGCCACTGTGTATATGACATCATATGCACTACAGAAGACGTCACATCCACTCTATCACAGCAAGCCACAGTCTTTATGACTTCACATCCACTTCAGGCATGACGTCACACACGCTGTATCAGACATCACACCAACTGTGTCTTTGTCATCATAACCTCTCCACTGACATCACACCCACTTTCTATGACATCACACTCACTATATCTATGACATCATATGGACTATATATAACATCATATCCACTGTTTATGTCATCACACTACTGTACTAATGACAGTAAAGACTTGACATATGAAACCACATCCAGTATGAAGTTCAAAATATACACTATCCATGTGACATCACAGTCAGTAGTCTGTGTCATCACACCCACTGTATTGAGAGCATCACACCCACTCTTTGTATGACATTACACTCGGCATAGGTATAACATCTTTTGCACTATAGAAGACATTACATCCTCACTTTATGAAATCATACCACCATTTTTATGACACCACACCCACTATATTTGACATTTGTTGATGCTATTTCTGCCACCACATCCACTGTATTGATGATATCACACCAACTGTATTCATGTGATCTCATCCTCTATATATGTCAAAATCATATTCATTGTATACAACAGCATAGTCACTATATTTGTACCATCACAGCCAGTTTACCTGTTTCTCACACCCACTCTTTCCATGATATTACACCCTTTGTATATATTACATCTCACCTATTATACTTTATACCACAGCCTCTGCATCTGTGTGGTCACACCTGTGCTACTGATGCCATCACAAAAATTATGGAAGTCATCCCACTTGGCACCCATATGATATTATACACACTGTATATCATATCTCATTCACCCTTTATGACATCAATCCTCGGTATTTACGACATCACAAACACTGCATTCATGACATCAGATCTCCTCTATATGACATTACATCCACTCTTTAGGACATCACACCACAATATGTATGACATCATGTCCTCTGTATCTGACCTCACGTCCACTGTATCTGTGTCATCACACCCACCCTATTGATGACATCACAGCCACTACATGGATGGTATCACATCCAGTATATCTGTGACATCATATAACCTATACATAGGACATAATATCCACTAAGTATGACATCACAACACTCTGTGTTGATGAGCACAATTGGCATATGTGTGACATCCTTTGCACTGCAGATGACATTGCATCCACTCTATCACCCCAAACCACAGTATTTATGATGTCACATCCACTTCAGGCATGACATCACACCCCATGTATTAGACATTGCACCCACTGCATCTTTGTCATCACAACCTCTCCACTGATATCACACACACTTTTGAATGACATCACACCCAGCTTCTGTGTGACATCATATGCATTATATATAACATCACATCCAATCCTTCTGTCATCATGCTACAGTACTTATGACATCACAACCTCTATATATGAAACCACATCCAGTATGTAGGGCAACATATACACTATACAGGAGACATCACATCCACTATCTGTGTCCTCACACCCACTGTATAGAGAACATCACACGCATTCTTTTTATGACATCACACTCGACATATGTGTGGCATCGTTTGCATTATACAAGACATCACATCCTCACTTTATGACCTCAAACCACCGTGTTTATGTTATCACACACACTGTATTTGACATTGTGTCCACTCTATCTGTGTCATCACATCCACTGTATTGATGACATCACAACAACTGTATTTCTGAGATCACATCCGCTCTAATTCATGACATCATATCCATTGTACACGACATGACAGCCACTGTATGACATCACAACCACTGCATTCATGACATGAGATTCCCTACATATGACATCGCCTCCAGGGTTTATGACATCAGGTCTCCTATACCTGTGACATCACAGACACTATGTTTGTGAATACATGTCAACTATATTTAACATCAAACACCAGGTGCTAAGACAATACAACCACTATAACTGAAATCACAAAATCCATATGTGTATCTTTGTGATCACACACACTATATCGATGATATAACACACACTCTATTTATGACATGGCACCTATTATATTTATGGCACAATATGCACTGTATATGACATCTCACCCACGATTTATGACATCACAACACTCTACATATTAATTCAGTGTATTATATTTCATATCAAACGGATTATATCTGACAGCACATCCACAGTATCTCTGTCATCACACCAAGATTATCGATCATATAACCCCATTGTATGTATAATAATACAGGCACAATATTTATGACATCATATGAATACATATGACATCACATCCACTCTTTATGATATCACACGACATTATGACATTCACACACACTGTATTCATGTCATCACACCCAGAATACCTGTCATCCCACTGAGCTATTACTTATAGTGTATTGATTATAGTACATCTGCAGTATGTGTGATATCAAACCACTATATGTATGACATCATATGAATTCTATGTGACATCATAACCACTCTTTCTGACATCAAAATACTGTATTCATGACATCACATCCACACTATTCCTGACTACAAACCCGCTGTATACGACATGACATACACTTCACTTGTGACATCACAGCCACTGTAACTATGACAAGACACCTACTATGATTTTACATTATACTCAGTGTATATGACATCTCACACGGTGAATGAATGACAACACAATGACTGTATCTGACATGATACCCAATGTATCTGTGTAATCAAACCCACTTGATTGATGACATCACAACTTATGTACATATGAAATCACACCAACTGCATGTATAACACCATAGGCATTTTATATGACATCACATCCACTCTTGCTGACAACACACCATTGTTTGTATGTCCTGGCACACACTCTTTCTATGACATTATATGTATTATATATGATATCACCCATACTGTGTTTATGACTACCCAAGCTCTATATCTGATTGAAACCCGTTAAAACTGACATCTCTTCCACTCTATATGTCATCACACCCTCTCTGTTGAAGACACCACACCCACAGTGTAAGACATCACAGGTGGCATATATATGCCATCATATCCATAATACAGGACATCATATCCATACTTTATGACAACCTTTACTATTTATGACATCACATGCACTATATTCATTACATCACATGGATTACATATGACATCTCATCTAATCTGTAGGATGTCACATTCACTATGTGTGTTACATCACACAATGACTCTATCTATGACATCAAACACTATATGTTTATGAAATATTCACTTGATATGGCATCAGGCACAGTGTTATGACCACACAACCATTGTGTGCCTTCACGGCCACTATGCCTGATATTACACTCAGTGTATTTTTGACATTACACACAATGTGCCAATTTTATGAAAAGAAGTGAATGTATATCATCACAGCCTCTATTTGTATGACACCATATGCACTACATATGACATCACATCCACTCTTTATGACTTCATACCATTGTAGTTATCACATTACATCCACTGCACTCATGACATCAAACACTCATTATATGACATAACACATTTGGCAATACGAATGTTATATCTGCTATCTGCCCCACTATATCTAACACTACATCCACTGTATCTGTGTCATCAAACCCAGGGTATCACTTATTCCACACCCACTCTCGCTAGGACATCACACACACTATACCTGGGACATCCTATTAAGTATGTATGCTACTACAACAACTGTTTAGGACATTATACCACTCTATATAGAACTTCACACCCAGTATATTTATGACTTCATATCCAATATGTACGCTATCACCATACTGCTTTTATGACAACACAGCGACTATACCAGACATCTCATCGGCCATATTTGACATCACAGCCACTGTATCTGTGTCATCACACAGATGGCACACACATCTGTATCGATGTATCACTCTATCGATGACATCACAACAAGTGTGTAAGTAATCACACTTGGCACATGTATGGCATCATACACAATCTACATCACATCACATTCACACTTTATGACATCAATGATCACGTTTTATGACATCACATACACTGCATTCATGACATCAGATCTCCTCTATATGACATCACATCCACTCTTTAGGACATCACACCACTTTATGTATGACATCAAGTCCACTGTATCTGATCTCACGTCCACTGTATCTGTGTCATCACACACACACTATCGATGACATCACAGCCACTATATGGATGGTATCACATCCAGTATATATGTGACATCATATACCCTATATTTGTGACATAATATCCACTTAGTATGATATCAAAACACTCTGTGTTGATGACACCACACTCGGCCTATGTGTGACATCCTTTGCACTGCAGATGACATCGCATCCACTCTATAACACCAAACCACAGTATTCATGATGTCACATCCGCTTCAGGCATGACATCACACCACCAGACTTTGCACCCACTGTATCTTTGTCATCACAACCTCTCCACTTATATCACACACACTTTTGAATGACATCACACCCACCTTCTGTGTGACATCATATACACTATATATAACATCACACCCATTCCTTATGTCATCACACTACTGTACTTATGACATCACAACCTCTCTATATGAAACCACATCCAGTATGTAGGGCAACATATACACTATACATGACACATCGCATCCACTATCTTTGTCCTCAAATCCAATGTACAGACATCACACCCTCTCTTTGTATGACATCACACTCGCCATATGTGTGGCATCGTTTGCACTATACAAGACATCACATTCTCACTTTATGACCTCAGACCACCATGTTTTTGTCACAACACCCACTATATTTGACATCGTGTCCACTGTATCTGCGTCATCACATCCACTGTATTGATGATATCACACCAACTGTATCTCTGAGATCACATCCAGTACAATTCACGACATCATATCCATTGTATACGACATGAAAGCCACTGTATGACATCAAAACCACTGCATTCATGACATCAGATCTTCTACATATAACATCACCTAAATTGTTTATGACAGCTCGTCCCCTCTACCTGAGACATCACAGACACTAGGTTTGTGAATACATGTTAACTCTGTTTAGCATCAAACACACGGTGCTAAGACAATACAACCACTATATCTGAAATCACAACCTCGATATGTGTATCTGTGTGATCACACACACTGTATCGATGATATAACATGCACTGTATTTATGACATGGAACCTACTATATTTATGGAACAATATGCACTGTATGTGACATCTCACCCACGATATATGATATCACAACACTCTATCCATTACATCAGTCTATTATATCTCATATCAAACTTATTATATCTGACAGCACAGCTACTGTATCTCTGTCATCACACCCAGATTTTTGATCATATAAACCCCATTGTATGTATGATAACACAGGCACAATATGTGTGACATCATATGAATACATATGACATCACATCCACTCTTTATAATATCACACTATGCTGTGACATTCACACACACTGTATTCATGGCATCACACCCAGGATACCTGTCATCACATCCACTGTAGCTGAGGTAATACTTACAGTGTATTGGTTATAGAACATCTGCAATATGTGTGATATCAAACCCACTATATGTATGACATCATATGAATTCTATGTGACATCACAACCACACTTTATGACATCACAAGACTGTATTCATGTGATCATATCCAAACTATTCATGACATCACCCACAGTGTATATGACATCACATACCCTCTACTTGTCATATCACAGCCACTGAAACTATGACAAGACACCTAATATGTTTCTGACATTATATTCAGTGTATAAGACATCTCACATGGTGAATGAATGACAACACAATGAATGTATCTGACATGATACCCAATGTATCTGTGTAATCAAACCCACTTGATTGATGATATCACACCCTATGTACGTATGAAATCACACCCACTGCATGTATGACACCATAGGCACTTTATTTGTCATCACAACCACTCTTGCTGACAACACACCATTGTTTGTATGTCATGGCATACACTCTGTCTATGACATTACGTGTATTATATATGATGTCACCCATACTGTGTGCATTATTACCCAGGCTCTATATCTAACTTGAAACCCGTTAAAACTGCCATCTCATCCACTCTGTATGTCATCACACCCTCTGTCGAAGACATCACACCTACTGTGTAAGACATTACAGGTGGCATATGTTTGCCATCATATGCGTTATACATGACATCATATCCACACTTTATGACAACAGCCCTTACTATTTATGACATCACTTGCACTATATTCATTACATCACACGCATTATATATGACATCTCATCTACTCTGTATGATGTCACATTCACTATGTATGTTACATCACACAATGACCCTATCTATGACATCAAACACTCTATGTTTATGACATATTCATTTATATGGCATCAATCACAGTGTTATGACTACATAACCATTGTGTGCCTTCACAGAAACTAGGCCTGACATTACACTCAGTGTATTTTAGACATTACACACAATGTACCAATTTTATCAAAAGAAGTGAATATATGTCATCACAACATCTATATGTATGACACCATATGCACTACACATGACATAACTTCCACTCTATGACATCACACCACTTTATTTATGACGTCAAGTCCCCTATATCTAACATCACATCCACTCTATCTGACCTCACGTCCACTGTATCTGTGTAATCACACCCACTCTATCAATGATATCATAGCCACCCTATGTGTGATCTCCCATACAGTATACATGTGACATCCTATCCACTATATTTATGACATCATATCCACTATGTATGACACACAACACTGTGTGTTGTTGATACCACACTCGGCATATGTGTGACATCATTTGCAGTACAGACGATATCTCATCCACTCTATCACACCAAACCACAGTATTTATGATATCACACCCACTTCAGGCATCACATCACACCCACTGTATCAGACATCACACCCATTCTATCTTTGTCATCACAGCTTCTCCACTGGAATCATACCCACTTTTGTATGACATCATATCCACTATATGTGTGACATCATATGCACTCTATATAACATCATATCAACTCCTTTTGTCATCACACTACTGTACTTATGATATCACATCCTCTATATATGAAACCACATCCAGTATGTAGGGCCACATATACACTATACATGTGATATTACAGCCACTAATCTGTGTCATCACTCTCACTCTATTGGCAACATCACACACACTCTGTATGACATCAGACTCAGACAATGTATGGAATCTTTTGCACTATACAAGACTTCACATCCTCACTTTGTGACATCAAACCACCATTTTTATGACATTACCCCCACTATATTTGACATTATATCCACTGTATCTGTGTCTTCACATCGCCTGTATTAATGATATCACACCAACTGAATTTTTGAGATCTCATCCGCTATATATGATGACATTATATTCATGTATATGACATCACAGCCACTGAATGTGTGTCATCACACCCACCATTTCAACGATATAAGACCCTTTGTATGTAGGACATCACACCCACTCTATGTATAAAATTATATACACTCTATAAAGCAACACGTCTTCATTTTATCACATCACACCACATTATTTATGACATCACATGCACTGTATTCACGACATCACCACCACTATATCTGAAATGGCATCCAACAAATCTGTGTCATCACAATGACTCTATTGATGGTCTCAGATGAACTGTATGTATGACATCACATCTATTTTACATATGCCATCGTATGCACTCTACACAATGTCATATCCACTCTTTAGGACTTCACAACATTGTAGTTATGACATTACATCCACTGCATTCATGACATCACACACCCTATATATGACATCACACACATGGCAATACAAGCGTTATATCTACCATTGACCCACTATATCTAACACTACACCCACTGTATCTGTGTCATCAAACCCAGAGTATCAGTTGTACCACACCCACTCTCTGTATGACATCACACACCCTATACTTGTGACATCGTATTCAGTATGCATGCTATCACAACAATTGTTTATGACATTATACCCCTCTATGTATAACATCACACCCAGTATATTTATGCCATCATATCAAATATGTACACTATCACCATACTGCTTTCATGACAACACAACGACTATACATGACATCTCACCCACCATATTTGACATCACAACCACTGTATCTGTGTCATCACACAGATGGAACACACATCTGTATTGATGTATCTCTCTATCAGTGACATCAAAACAAGTGTGTAAGTCATCACACTTGGCCCCGTATGGGATCATACCCAATCTACATCACATGAAATTCACACTTTATGACATCAATGATCATGTTTTATGACATCACAAACACTGCATTCATGATATCAGATCTCCTCTATATGACATCACATCCACTCTTTAGGACATCACACCACATCATGTCTGACATCAAGTCCAATGTATCTGAACTCACGTCCACTGTATCTCTGTCATCACACCCACACTATTGATGACATCACAGCCACTATATGTATGGTATCACATCCAGTGTATCTCTGACATCATATCCCCTATACATATCACATAATATCCACTAAGTATTACATCACAACACTCTGTGTTGATGACACCACACTCGGCATATGTGTGACATCCTTTGCACTGTAGATGACATCGCATCCACTCTATCACACCAAACCACAGAATTTATGATGTCACATCTATTTCAGGCATGACATCACACCCCCTGTATCAGACATCACACCAACTGTACCTTTGTCATCACAGACTCTCTACTGGTATCACCCCCACTTTTGTATTACATCACACCCACTGTATCTGTCCCATCATATGCACTGTATATAACATCACACCCACTCTGTTGATGACACACAACCCTTAGTATTTATGCCATCACATGCCCTTTATTGATGACATCACACGCACTATATATGACATGTAATTTACTGTGTATGATATCACATTCACTGTATAGACAACATCACACCAACAATTTCTGTGGCATCACTCTCGCCATATATGTGGCATCATTTGCATTATACAGGGCATCGCAGCCTCACTTTTTGACCTCAAACCACCATTTTGGGGACATCAAAACCACTATATTAGACATCTTTTCCACTGTATCTGTGTCATCACACCAACTCTATCGATGTTACACAACCAATATATGTATGATATCACATCCAGAATATGTGAGACATTCTGTCCACTGTATTTATGACATCGTACCCACTATGTATGACCTCACAAACCTGTGTGTTGATTACACCACTTTCGGCATATGTATGACATCATTTGCGCTACAGAAGATGTCTCATCCACTCTATCACACCAAGCCACAATCTTTATGAATTCACATCCACTTCAGGCATGACATCACATCCCCTGTATCAGACATCACACAAACTGTATCTTTGTAATCACAGCCTCTCCACTGGTATCACACCAACTTTTGTATGACATCACACTCTCTGTATCTGTGATATCATATGCACTATATATAACATCATATCCACTGATTATGTCATCACATTACTGTACTTAGGGCAACACAAACTTGACATATGAAACCACATCCAGAATGCAGTTCAAAATGTACACTCTCAACGTGACATCACAGTCACTGGTCTGTGTCATCACACCCACTGTATTGAGAGCATCACAACCACTCTTTGTATGACATCACACTCGGCATAGGTATAGCATCTTTTGCACTATAGAAGATATTACATCCTCATTTTATGAAAGCAAACCACCATTTTTATGACATCACACCCACTATATTTGACATTGTATCAACACAATTTCTGTCACCACATCCACTGTATTGATGATATCACACCAACTGTATTTATGAGATCTCATCCTCTATATATGTCAACATGATATCCATTGTATACAACAACATATTCACTATATTTGTACAATCAGAGCCACTGTACCTGTGTCTCACACCCACTTTTTCCATGATATCACATCCTTTGTATATATGACATTGCAGCCACTGTATATTTAATATCAGACATGCAATATAAGGTATCTCATCCACAGTTTATGACATCACACCACATTATTTATGACATCACATGCACTGTATTCACGTCATCACTCCAACGATGTCTAACACTGCATCCACAGTATCTGTCTCCTCACAACCACTCTACATATGATCTCTGAACAACTGTATGTATGACATCACACCCACTTTATATATGACATCTTTTGCACCATTCATAATGTCACATCCACTCTTTTAGTTCACACTATTGTAGTAACCTCATTACATCCACTGCATTCATGACATCACACACACCACACACTATGTAAGACATCACACACATGACAACACAAAAGTTATATCTGCCATCTCACCCTCTATATCTGACAGTACATCCACTGCATCTGTGTCGTCAAACCCAGTGTATCAATTTTATTACACCCACTCTCTGTATGACATTACACACTATATGCATGACATCACATTCAGTATGCATGACATCACATGAACACTTTATGACATCACACCCATAGAGGTATGGCATCACATGCAGTATATATATGACATATCCAATATGTATTATATCACCCATACTGTTTGATGAAAACAAAACGACTATACCTGGCATCTCACTCACTGTATTTGACATCACAGCCATCACACCTGCTCTATCAATGCCTTCAACACAATTATGGAAGTTTTCACACTTGGCTCACGTATGACACCATACAAACCCTATATCACATCAAATTCAGACTTTATGACATCAATCGTCAGTATTAAGGACATCACAAACACTGCATTCATGACATCAGATATCCTATATATGACATCGCATCCATGGTTTATGGCATCTCATCCCCTATACATGTGACATCACAGCCACTATATCGGTAACATAACACCCACTGTGTTTGTGAATAAATATAAACT
This sequence comes from Hydropotes inermis, assembly GCA_020226075.1. NCBI lineage: Eukaryota > Metazoa > Chordata > Mammalia > Artiodactyla > Cervidae > Hydropotes > Hydropotes inermis. The sequence continues at coordinate 518,821 of CM035286.1, read as the reverse complement.
ATATTTGACATGAAACACACTGTGTTAAGACAATACAACCACTATATAAGACATCACACACTTCATGTCTGTGTCTGAGTGATCATACCCACTGTATCGATAATATAACACACATTTTATTTTTGACATCGCATCTACTGTATATACGGCAAAATATGCACTGTATATGACATCTCACCCATGATTTATGACATCACAACACTCTACTCATTACATCAAAGCTATTATATCTCACCTCACACCGATTATATCTGACAGCACATCCACTGTATCTCTGTCATCACACCCAGATTATCGATCATACAACCCCCATTGTATGTATGATAACACAGCCACAATATGTATGACATCATATGAACTACATATGATATCATATCCACTGTTTATGATATCACAACATGCTATGACATCACACCAACTGTATTCATGTCATCACACCCAGGATACCTGTCATTGCATCCACTGTAGCTCTACCATTACTTATAATGTACTGATTATACCACAGCTACTATATGTGTGACATGAAACCCACTATATGCATGACATCACAGGAATTCTATATGACATCCCACTCACTCTTTATGACATAACAATACTGTATATATGAGGTCAAATCCATTCTAGTCATGACAGCACACACACACTATATGAAATCACATACACTTTAGTGGTGACATCACAGCCACAGTATATATGACAAGACACCTCCTATGTTTATGACATCATACTAAGTACATATGACATCTCAAATGGTGTATGAAGGACAATACAACCACGGTATCGACATCACACTCACAGTGTCTGTGTAATCACACCAACTTGATCGATGATATCACACCCTATGTATGTATAAAATCACACCCACTGCATGTAGCACACCATAGGAACTTTTATGACATCACATCCTCTCTTGATGACATCATACCATTGTTTATATGTCATGGCACCCACTATGTTTATGACATCATATCCACTATATATGATGGCACACACCCTGAGTGTATGACAATATAAGCTCTATATCTGACTTGAAACCCATTCTATCTGATATCACATCTACTGTATATGTCATCCCACCCACTCTGTGGAAGACATCACAACAACTATGTAAGTTATCACAGGTGGCCTATGTATTCCATCATGTGCTCTATACATGACACCATATCCATCCTTTAAGACAACAACCCTTAGTATTTATGACATCACATGCCCTTTATTGATGACAACACATGCACTATATATGACATGTCATCTACTGTGTATGAAATCACATTCACCATATGTGTGATATCACACAATGCCTGTATCTCTCACATGACACACTCTATGATTATGACATATCCACATTATATGGCGTCACACACAGTGTTATGACAACACAACCATTGTATAACTTCACAGCCACTATGTCTGACATCACACCCACTGAATCTGTGTCATCACACCCAGTGGATCAATTTTATCAAACCCAGTGTATGTATGACATCACAGTCACTATGTGTATGATATCATATGCACTACAAGTGACATCACATCCACAATTGAGGACATCACACCACTTTATGTATGACATCAGATCCTCTCTATCTGACCTCACTTCCACTGTATCTCTGTCATCACACCCACCCTATCAATGATAGCACAGCCACTATATGTTTGACCTCACATCTAGTATATCTGTGACATCACACCCACTATATTTATGACATAATGTCTACTAGGTATGACATCACAACACTCTGTGTTGATGACACAATGCTCGGCATATGTATGACATCCTTTGAACTGCAGATGACAACGCACCCACTCCATCACACCAAACCACATTACATCCAGTGCATTCATGACATCACACACACTATATACGACATCACACATGTGACAACACAAAAGTTATATCTGCCATCTTACCGTTTATATCTGACACTAAATCCATTGTATCTGTGTCATCAAAACCAGTGTATCAATTTTATTACACCCACTCTTTTATGACATTATGCACTATACGTATGACATCACTTTCAGTATGCATGATATCCCATGAACACTTTATGACATCACACCCATATAATTATGATATCACATCCAGTATATTTATGACATCATGTCCAATATATATGATATCACCCATACTGCTTCATGAAAACAAAACGACTATACCTGGCATCTCACCCACTGTACTTGATATCACAGCCACTGCACCTGTGTGGTCACACCCGCTCTATCAATGCCTTTACAACAATTAGGGAAGTCTTCACACTTGGCTCACGTATGACATCATACACACGCTACATCACATAAAATTCAGACTTTATGACATCAATCGTCAGTATTTAGGACATCACAAGCACTGCATTCATGACATCAGGTCTCCTATATATGACATCACATCCACGGTTTATGAAATCTCATCCCCTAAACCTGTGATGTCACAGCCACGATATCAGTAACACAACACCCAATATGTAGGTGAATACATATCAACTATATTTGACATGAAACACACTGTGTTAAGACAATACAACCACTATATATGACATCACACTCTTCATGTCTGTGTCTGTGTGATCACACCCCTTGTATCGATGATATAACAAACACTCTATTTATGACATCACATCTACTGTATATATGGCACAGTATGCACTGTATATGACATCTCCCCCACCATTTATGACATAACAACACTCTACTCATGACATCAAAGTTATTATATCTCACCTCACACTGATTATATCTGACAGCACATCCACTGTATCTCTGTGTTCACACCCAGATTGTCGCTCATACAACCCCTATTGTATGTATGATAACACAGCCACAATATGTATGACATCATATGAACCACATATGACATCGCATCCACTCTTTCTGGTATCACACCATGCTATGACTTCACACCCACTGTATTCATGTCATCACACCTAGGATACCTGTCATCGCATCCACTGTAGCTGGGCCATTATTTATAGTGTACTGATTAAACCACACCTACTATATGTGTGACATGAAAACCAATATATGTATGACATCACAGGAATTTTATATTATAACACACTCACACTCTATCACATAAAAATACTATATACTTGACGTTACATCCAATCAATTCATGACAGCACACCCACTCTATATGACATCACATACTCTATACTTGTGACATCACAGCCACTGAATCTAAGACAAGACCCCACCTATGTTTATGCCATCATACTCAGTATATATGACATCTCACGTGGTGTATGGATGAGAATCCAACCAAGGTATAAGACATCACACTCACAGTATCTGTGTAATCACACCCAGTTGATTGATGATATCACACCCTATGCATATATGAAATCACACTGTTAGCACAGCTCCAGGCCCTGCCTACTTTAGTGTCTTGTGACACAGAGTCTTGGTCTCCTTGTCCAAAGCTGAGACCCCTCTCATTAGGTTTGCTTTGGAAATTAGAAACCCTGAGATCTTAGGAAGCTGTTGCCTATTCCTCCTAACAAGTGCAGTTTTCTTCTGGCCTACCAAAGTGAGCACTGGGATACACTCACCCATGCACCCTCACACTGACACTTAATAAGGACTGAGGGTAGGGATGAGAAGAGGGACAGATATGAGAAAGGTAAGAAGAATAATATACTGGGGTTTTAGGGAGTGCCTGCCTGAGACACGGACTCCCATATTTTCCAGGTCTTGTCCCTCCTATGTCTGAGGACATCTCTAGAAGTCCATGCAGGCATCAGCCCTGGTGTGCAGGTGGGGACTCTGACAGGCTTTGAGAGGCCGGGACTAATAGAGGATGGAGAACAGGTGGGAAACAGGAGGTGAGTCTGTGCCCAGGTCTGTCAAATCAGAGCTGCACACACAGCCTGCCCAGGAGCTGGGTGGAGGGCTGTGTGGTGCAACTGTGTGAGGCCCGGGGCTTCATGGATGAGGGACGAGCAGTCATGATCCCGTGGTCTATGTGCACGGGTGTCAGCTGTCAATCCAAGGAAGGGTCACTCGGGTGGTGAAGTCACTTTCTCGATGGCAGACCCTGACAGAAATTGAAACCTGTAACCAGCCACCCACCCTCTAGCAACAGTGCCACAGCCAGTTTGGGCTCACTTGGCTGGAGCGTCTTCATCCAGAAGGATGTTCTCCAGCTGTGTTTCGACTGGCCAGGGCTTCTGCTTCAGGAAACCATGGAGGGAGAGGTTTTTCAGATGTTTCAGTTGGTTCAGTGCTCAACCTGGATGCCTCTGATCCTTTACCAGGAGGGCACCTAAGGTAATCCCAGTAAAACTAGAGCTGGCCACACCAGGCCTTGCCGCTACTGGAGCCCTTCCTGGGAAACTCCAGCTGCCCTCATCTCCATGTGCAGGAAAGTGGGACTTGAGGCAAAGTTCTCCCACTGGGCAGGAGCATATTTGTGGGCATGTTGTGACCTGTGGTCCTGACATGATCACACCTGAGGACGGGCTGGCAGTGGGGAAGCAAGATTCCTGAGGTGCTCTGCTCTGTGTCAGTGTGGATCAATGACTGTCAGATGGACGGGCGTCTGCGTCCTCGGTGGAGGTCTGTGCAGAGAGTGGTGGGCGTGCGTGTGGGGGGGGGGCTGTCTGTAGGTCTGAGGAGCACCATATGCAGCTGACTGGTGCACTGAGACTTTCTGCCTGGCTCCCAGGCACTGTGTTCACAGGGCTCCTCAAGGGACTGCAGACAGGAGCCCATCCATAGAGCCCCATTCTCCATCTCCCCTCACAAGAGCCAGGAGCCCCACAAGTAACAGAGCCCAGGGCAGGCACATGCTCATTTCACAGAGGCACCCTGACCCTCCCCTGGGTCCCGCCTAGAGTCCTGCTTCCAAAGGAACCTGGACCCTGTCTCCTCTCCCACCTGACCTCAAATTGTAGGCCCTAAGCTGTCCAGATGCAAAACCACTGTTTATCTACATGTGGGAATCTCAGAAAGAGGTTGTGATAGGATTTCCATTCATGTTCCCCAGGAACGTTTCTGCATTTTTCTACACTTAATCCTGTATTAACTCCATCCACAGGTATATATATTGGCCTGAGAATCCTGATGTCTCTCACCCCAGGATCAGCCCCTATCACCCCAGTTCTCATCCCCAGAAGGGGATGTTTTGGTCGCCACCACAGGGATGATAATGTTAATACATGGAGAGCTGTCCAATAAAAACTGCCCCGAGTTGCTAACACATGAAACCATCCTCAAGTGCCAGTTCATTGTGATGCCAGGACTTTTACTCTGCAGAAGGCACTCCTGCCCCTCCTCCTCCTGTGAGTTCAGGGGACTCAGTCTGAGCTCCAGCCCCTGCTTTTCTGGTGTCTGTGGTGCTTCCTCTGACTTGTGTGTCTGCTTTGTTATACCCCAGAGGGGAAATGTGTCCCAAAAGGGACATGGGACCTGTATGATATGAAGTTTCCAAAGACATAAGCTACAGATGCTAGTGGGTACCTGGTACCTGTTTCCTGAGCAGGAACCCCCTCCTACCTCCCCACATTCCTGGTCACGTGCAGGGCTTTTGCTGCTACCCTGAGTAAGAATCCCTTAGAAGAAATGGAGTATCTCTCATAGTCAACAGAAGAGTCCAAAATGCAGTACTTGGATGCAATTTCCAAAATGACAGAATGATCTCTATTCCTTTCCAAGGCAAACCATTCAATATCCCAGGAATGCAAGTCTATGCCCCAACCACTAATGGTGGAGAAGCTCAAGTTGAATGGTTCAATGAAGAGATACAAGACCTTATAGAGGTAATACCAAGTAAAAGATATCCTTTTAATCATAGGGGACTGGAATGCAAAAGTAGGAAGTCAGGAGACACCTGGAGTAACAGGCAAGTTTGGCCTTGGAATATAAAATGAAGCTGGGCAAAGGCTAACAAGAGTTTTGCCAACAGAACACACTGGTTGTAGCAAACACCCATTTCTAACAAAATAAGAGATGACTCTACACAGGGACATCACCAGATGGTGAATACCAAAATCAGATTGATTATATTTTTTGCAGCCAGAGATGCAGAAGCTCTGTACTGTAAGCAAAAAGAAGACTGGGAGCTGACTGTGGCTCAGATCATGAACTGTTTATTGTAAAATTCAGACTTAAATTGAAGGAAGTATTTAAAACCATTACAAAATACACGTAAGACCTAATCAAATCCCTTAGGAGTATAGAGTGTAGGTGACATATTCAAGAGATTGGATCCGATAAACAGAGTGCCTGGACAACTATGGACAGTGGTTCATAAAAATTGTACAGGAGACCATTCTCAAACAATCCCCAAGAAAAAGAAATGCAAAAAGCAAAATGGTTGTCTGAAGAGGCCTTACAAAATAGCTGAGAAAAGAAGAGAAGCTGAAGTCAAAGGAGAAAAGGAAAGATAAAATCATCTGAATGCAGAGTTCCAAAGAATAGCATGGAGAGATAAGAAAGCCTTCCTCAGTGATCAATGCAAAGAAATAGAGGAAAACAATAGAATAGGAGAGACTAGAGATCTCTTCAAGAAAATTAGTGATACCAAGGGAAAAATAAACTTGGGCACAATAAATGACAGAAACTGTGTGGATCTAACAGAAGCAGAAGATATTAAGAAGAAGTGGCAAGGATACACAGAAGAAATATACAAAAAAGATCTTAGTGACCCAGATAACCATGATGGTGTGAACACACACCTACAGCCAGACATCTTAGAGTGCAAAGTCAAGTGTTCCTTAGGAAGCATTACTATGAACAAAGCTAGTGGATATAATGGAATTCCAGCTGAGCAATGTCATATCCTAAAAGATGAATGCTGTTAAAGTGTTCCACTCAATATACCAGCAAAGTAAGAAAACTCAGCAGTGTTCATAAAGGTCTTTTTTCATTCCCACCCCAAAGAACAACAATGCCAAAGAATGTTCAAACTGCTCAAAGGTTGTTGCTGAATGATAAGATGCTGGGATTCTTGGCCTCAGGAGGAGACGAATTAAATCTGGGGCTAGAGACGAGGCTGAATCACTCAGAGCTTTTGTGTAATCAAGTTTTATTAAAGTATAAAGGAGTTAGAGATGGCTTCTGACACAGGCATCATAAGGGGGCAAAAGAGTACCCCCCTCCTGGTCTTTAGCTTTATGTTATATAGTCACTGACTGTCTGTAAATGTAAAGAAAGGAATGCCATAAAATTTAGAATGGCACCAGATAATTCATCCCTGGCCATAAAACGATTGACTTAAATCTTGTAGAAGGGAAGAATACCAAGAAATAGTTTCGTTTACATAGATTAGGGGAATAATACCTGAGTAAGTAAGTTAGGCCATTTGAAGGAACCAACTTGAAGATAGAGTCTGCGGTACATTAACATAGCTTAAGACAACAATTCCATACGAAAAATAAATGTATTGGTTAACTGAAAGTTTGAGAGTAGTTAGCTTTTGGTCAGACCATGTGTCATGGGAACACAGTATATTAAGAGAAACCTCCTTTTAAATTTGTATAGAGAAGGAAAAACATATCACTGGTTTGTTTCTTCCTGCTGCTTAAGAGAGATAAACATGTCTGGCACTCGCAGCCTCTTCAATCCGTTTGGAGACACCGGCCTTGCTGCCTGTTACCCTCTTACTACCACACAACTGCACTCATTTCACATGTTAGCAAAGCAATGCTCAAAATTCGCCAAACTAGGCTTGAACAGTACATGAACTGACAAATTTCAGATGTTCAAGCTGGATTTAGAAAAGGCAGAGGAACCAGAGATCAAATTGCCAGTATTCATTGGAGATCATAGAAAAGGCAAGAGAATTCCAGAAAAAAAATCTACTTCCTTGAGTATGCTAAAGTCTTTGACTGTGTGGATCATAACAAACTGTGGGAAATTTTTAAAGAGATGGGAATACTGGACCACCTTACCTGCCTCCTCAGATCCCTGTATGCAGGTAAGAAAGCAACAGTTAGATCTGGACATGGAAGAACGGACTGGTTCCAAAATAGGAAAGGAGTACATTAAGACTGTATATTGTCACCCTTCTTATTTAACTCATATGCAAGTACATCATGCAAAATGTGGGGCTGGATGAAGCACAAGCTGGACTCATGGTTGCTGGGAGAAATACCAATAACCTCAGATATGCAGATGACACCACCCTCATAGCAGAAAGCTAAGAGGAACTAGAGAGTCCCTTGAGGAAGGGGAAAGAGAGTGAAAAAGCTGGCCTAAAACTCAACATTCAGAAAGTAAGATCATGGCCTCTCGCCCCATTACTTCATGGCAAAGAATTGAGGAAACAATGGAAACAGTGACAGGCTTTATTTTCTTGGGCTCCAAAATCACTGCAGATGGTGACTGCACCCATGAAGTTAAAAGACACTTGCTCCTTGGGAAAAAAAGCTATAACAAACCTACACAGTGTATAAAAAGCTAAGACATTACTTTCCTAACAAAGATCCATATAGTCAAAGCTATGGTTTTTCCAGTACTTATGGATGGATGTGAGAGTTGGATTATAAAGCAGGTTTTGCGCCAAAGAATTGATGCTTTTGAAGTCTGGTGTTGGAGAAGACTGTTGAGAGTCCCTTGGACTGCAGGGAGTTCAAACCAGTCAATCCTAAAGGAAATCCGTCTTGAATATTCATTGGAAAGAGTGATGCAGAAGCTGAATCTCCAACACTTTGGCCCCCTGGTGGGAAGAGCTGACTCATTGTAAAATACTCTGATGGAAGCAAAGAGCCAACTCATTGGGAAAGACTCTGAAGCTGCAAAGATCGAAGGCAAGCCGAGAAGTGGACAACAGAGGACAAGCTGTTTGCATGGCTTCTCTGACTCAATGAACATGAGTTTGTGCAAACTCCAGGAGATAGTGAAGCACAGCAGAGCCAGTGTACTGCCACCCACCGGCTTGCAAAATGTCAGAATAAGTGACTGAACAACAAGAAAAAAGCAGGTGCTGGACCTGCTTCACAAGGTGAGCAGTCCCCTCCACCTGTGGTAAACTGGGGAGTTGGCCCGATTCCAGCTAGAGTCACAGGACTAACTCTCCACCTCTCTAAGGCCCAGTTGGTCCCTCTGCACACAAGGGCAATGGGAGAACCAGCCCTCAGGGTGAATGTGGGGACTAAGTAGTTCCTTCCTGGAAAGTTGGAAAGTGCTTTCTGGGGACCTGGCCCCATGGAAAAATCTGCTGGAGGGGCTGTGATTGTATTTAGTCATCATGCTCCTCCTCCCCTCGAGGAAGGCTCTGTCTCAGTTGTCTCTGGCCTTTGACCTTGGGCCAAACTGATTTCCATTTGCAAGGTGAGTTGTGAGAGTTGCCCTGTCCTGGGTGAGTGAGAGCAGGGGTCCTTGGGAGTGTTCAATAGTGCCCCAGGTACTCAGATGTGGCTGGTTGGGCTCATTCATTCTTGAAATATACAGGAAGGCCCACAAGGTTCAGGCGTTTTTCTAGGAACGACCATCATGTAATACATTGGGCAGGCAGCAGTCTTGTCCTCCTGGGCTTCCATTCTCCCAGGGTCACACGGTCACACTGGCCATCACATCTGGGCGTGTCTCCAGTGCTGTCCATATGACACCTTCCTGGCCTCCTCTAGGTGTGGATGCACCCTCTTTTACTCTCATGAGGACAGTGGACCCCTGCACCAGCTGAAAGTGTGAGTGGGACTTTGATTCAAGAAGGAGGGACTCAGTTTTCCAGAGAACCACCAAGTGAGATGAGACATGGAGGAGAACTGGCCTCTGAACAGGCAGGAGCAGAAGCAAAAATTACCAGACCCCACAGGGCTTCCCGGGAGCTCAGTGTGGAAGGAAGGCCAGGTCTTTGACTCTTCTGCACACCTGACTCCCCCCAGGGCCATGTCCACCATCCTGGGCACCTAGCTGTACCATTAAACTGAGGGTTTCCACCATGCCCCAGAATTTCCCTGCCTGAGGATGCTACTGGCTTAAATAGAGCTCAGCATGCCTGAGTCAGACCTGGAGCACAAAACCCTACATTTTCTGGCACAGCTGGAAACCCTGGAGCCCACTGAGGTAGAGGGGGATGTGATGGGAGCAAATGAGGATGGAAGGGAGCTGAAGCACAAAGAGCAGAACCTTCTGAGGCTGGATCTGTGCCAGGAGCAATGAGGAAGCTCAGATCACTATTGCCCAGGACTGCAGTTTGGGAAGACTTTCTGGGGCTGGCATCTTTGAGAGATCATTGAGTGGCAGTGAGAGGCTTTATTTTCTGTTTTGGGGGACACTTAGAAATTCCGTCCTATTGGTATTTTCTCTGCTTGGAACTACAGCACTAGCTCCAGAACAGCCTCTGGAAACATCTCCAGACCTGGAGCCAACTACAACTCTACTGCCCATCAGAGCTCCAGAGTTAGAGCAAGTCTATTTTTGGTATTTTTTTAATGTATACTAAATTGTTTATGACATAAAGTTCACTTAAAATTTAAGTTTGATTATCTTAGATTGTACATGTAAATTACAATAAGTTCATTCACAATGTTACATAACCCTATTAAATGTCTATTTGAGGACATTTTCATTGCAAAATAATATTCCATTCAGGAACCAGCACATTTGGCTTTCATCTGTTGATGGACATTAGAGTTTTCACCTTTGGGCTCTTCTGAACAGTGGTGCTCTGAGTACTTGTGTACAGGCATGTGAATATTCATATGTTTTTGGGTATTGATGTAGGAGGGGAATTTGGGGATTGACTGAAAACTGTAGGCTTGTCCTTTTGAGAAACTGCTGAAGTATTATATACAGTGGTTGTAACCATTTGACAGAGAAGGCACTGGTGACCCTCTCCAGTACTCTTGCCTGGAAAATGCCATGGATGGAGGAGCCTGATAGGCTGCAGTCCATGGTGTCGCTGAGAGTCAGGCAGGACTGTGCGACTTCTCTTTCACTTTTCACTTTTATGCATTGGAGAAGGAAATGGCAACCCACCCAAGTGTTCTTGCCTGGAGAATCCCAGGAACGGGGGAGCCTGGAGGGCACCTATGGGGTTGCACAGAGTCAGACACGACTGATGCAACTTAGCAGCAGCAGCAGCAGTACCATTTGATAATCCCCAGAATTTAGGTGTATAATTTCCACTTCTTCATTTGTATTGCAGTTTCCTTTCTCTCCGTCCTTCTCTCTTTCTGGTCCCTCACTCTAAGGATCAAGCCTGTATATTACAAGTTGCCATATGAAGAGGCATCTGTGGTTTAGCATTGAGACCATGACAGAGGAGCTCTTGGGTCCTGACTCAATGAGTTCACACTCCTAGACCCCAGGGAGACACTGGCAGAGGCCTCCAGGTGAATCATGGTCAATTCCTGGTCCACAGATAGTCTGAGATAATAAATGTCTGTTGCTTAAGTCACTCAAGACTGGCTAATGTTGTAACATAGAATGGACCACTCACACAGCCATCAAGCATTTAGACCCTGGCCCCTCCCTCCGTGCTGTCCCCTACTGTCCTCCCAAGCTCCCACCAGCCACACTAGCTTCTTCTGGCTTCATCTCTGGACAAACACATTCTGTGTGTCCATACACTTGTGCATTCTTCTGGGATAATTATCCCCAGATGTGTGAATAGTTGGCACATTCTCATTACCCTGCTGGGGACAGACATGTCCCTTCAGTGAAGAACCTCATGACCACATTTTGGCACCTACTGTTTTTCAACAAGGAACTTGCTTCCTTCCATGTTTCTCCACTTCCCCCTCCAGACTGTGACCCTGGTGCTTCTTTTCATCACAGCCCCCACTGAATTCTCAGGGCACACCTGGTAATTGAATAGATAAGAGGCTCCATTCCTCCACTGAGAAGCTCAGATGCTAATAGGAGAAAGTATAGGCCAGGTCAGGGTCAGGAGAATGTGTAGGAGTGCAAGGGATGCTCTCCTCACCCCAGTACTGGACAAAACACCCCTTTGGTGGGAACCACTCATACTACACACCAAGCAGGGAAAGCACAGCACAAACCACACCTCTGAGATACTTCAGGACACCAGCATTCCTTGGGCCACAGGAGGGAATGTCACAGAATCCACAGGAACCAGGGGATTTGAGAGGGACCTTGAAGAGGACCCTCCACCTCCTCTTGTCCACTTCAGCCTTTTGGAGTCTAATTCCCTTCAGAGGACTCCTCACCACAGCCAGTGCAGATGTTCTGATCTTGATTCCATATGAGGCCCAACAAGGTGGTTTTTGCCTCAGTCCAATGAAAAACAATGCATGTTTCTGTCACTGTTGCCACCCCAAGGCCCACTGCTCCCCTGACCTCACTCCCTATGGTCCCTTCCTCTGATGTGTGTCAGTGTATACTTGTGCACAGACCCAGAGTATCTACTCCACATTGCCAAAATATCCTGGGGTCTGAGGACCTCTAATCCCACGGCAAAATATGTGGCAGGGAGACAGCCCTAGCCTAGGAGATGCTAACCCTCCCTTCATTTGAAGACTCTGCCCCTGCCAAGGCTGATTAGCAGTAAAACACACACACACTAAATAAAACTTCACAGGCTAAAACGTATTGACTGAAAATTTATAGAAGCAATATATAATTTTGGTACCTATTACCTGACTCAGTTGACCAAGTAGAAATTATTATTCTTAAAGAAATCTTACAAAGACAGAATCTACAGTCATGAAATTATGATTAGGATAAGAAAACTTGACATTTATATTTAAAAAAAAAAAACTGTTATCAAGTCAAACACTTTAAGGAAATGTAAAATAAGGATATTCCAGCCAGGAGTCCTGAGGCTGACAAATGCCCCTCCACCCCCACCAGCCCTGGAGCGAGTGCGCAGGAGTGAGTGGCTGCAGGTGCGAGTTCCCAGGCGTGAGAAGCTGCAGGTGTGAGTTCCCAGGCGTGAGCGCCTGCAGGTGCAAGTTCCTAGGCTTGAGCGTCCACAGGTGTGAGGGCGGAGGCACACAAACGCCTGAGCTCCCAGGACCGGTCCTGAGGGAAGGGAAGTTGGAAACTGGGTTGGTCACCACTGCGAAACGCCCCAGACCTGGGAGCAGCGCAGACACAAGTAAGTGCAGCTCTACCTAGAGCCCCTCACTGCATGCCCCCGCCTGCCCAGCGGCCAGCGGCCCGGACTCTTCCAGCCTCGAGGAGCAGTAGCCTCTCTTGGTCCTCGGCTCAGCTCAGGGGTCGCCGCCACCGGCCGCAGGCTGAGGACGCTGGGCCAGGGCCCCAAAGCAGTGGTGGAGCGGTGGGCTCCCTGCATGGTCACACCCCTCCCTGCTCGGCGCCCCTCTACCGCGAGGGGCGGCCTCTGTTTCTGTGGGCGCCACCTGGATCCAGTCATCACGGGCTCGCGTGTTCGTGACAGGGAGGTGCAGCCGAGGAGACTGATGTTGCGGCCGCGGGGTGCATGTTGGGCGCAGTGGGTTGGCAGGTGTGAAGAGCTCTCTGTTCCTGGGATGCACGTGGATAATGGGGCTGCCCAGCTCGAGGATGCTGTTCGCTGGCCGCTGGCAGCGGGTGTTCTGACGGGACTCCGTGCTCTTTCCTAAAGCCTTCTGGAGGATCGGCTACAAAGGTTAAAGTTCACTTTCAGCGTTTTCAGGCTTTATTGAGGGTCGCTGACTCTAAGAGCGCTTTCTGGAGGGCAGTTTGTGACATACTAACATCTAAGCAAAGTTTGAAATAAAACTATTACCGCCTTAATGTTTTGGGGTATGGTGAACAGTTTTTCGTGATTACGTTAGAGTTTTCAAGCCTAACAACTTTTTGCGACTTTTTGAGAAGCTGCACTGCTCTTAACTTAAATGGTGACGGTTTTGTTGCTAAGTCGTGTCCCAACTCTTGCGACCCCATGGACTGTAGACCTTCAGGCTCCTCTGTCCCTGGAATTATCCAGGCAGGAATACTTGAGTGGGTTGCCATTTCTTTCTCCAGGAGATCTTCTCGACCCAGGAATCGAACCCAAGTCTCTGTCATTGTAGGCAGATTCTTTACCAACTGAGCTAATAGGGAAGCTTATAAGTTAAATGAGCATTTAAAAAATACTTCTTTGAGCAGTTACCATAGACACTCAAATATTCGAGAATTCTAGTTATAGTCATTGGCGTGGTTTCTTTGTTTTTTTTTTGTTTGGTTTTGGGTCTTTGGTTATTTTTTGTTGGTTGGCTGGTTTTGGGATTTTTGGATTTCTTTGGGGTTGAGGGTTGGGGTAAAGTTTGCATTAGGAAGAGATGATATCCAAAGCAGGAGAAATGTATATTTCATGGTATTCTGGTATGCAGTGTTGCAGTTTAAAGTATCTGATCCTGGTTAAATCTTAGATTGGCTCCAGCAATTGGATATTTTTATTGAGAATAGTTTGGATTTGTCCTGTGGGTTTTCTATGTGTTTTTTTTTTTTAGTACAGTCTGCTTATTTAGCATGCTTCAAATCATAATAGATTGTAGTTAACACTGTGGGTTGGTGCAAGGAACAATGCTTTGTAACACAGAGATGGGTTGTCTTTTTCCACATAAATTTTTTATTGAGTTAGTAAATTTCCATGTAAAACTCTCAGGAGTGACTTTTGCTATAGAAGTTTGGTCTCTGTAATGAGGAATAAAGCATATCATTTCACTGTTGAAGATAATGGCATATATTATAAAGATAGGAATCTGGTACATAAAAGGAATTTGAGCTTTGAGTTTGGTGAATTAGTGTCCTCAATGAAACGGCTTGTCTCTTCGAAGAGAAGAAGAGCGATACCCACATGGTGATGACGACGGTTATTTCCCTACACTGAACACCAAGAGGAAGGGGAGAAGACAGAGTGATTTTCAGAAGAATTGATGTTCATTTATCAACCATGTACCCTCGTTTCTTGCTGTTTGTTAATTCCCAGAGAAATTAAACACGTGGTTCCTAACCAGGATATTTGAATGGGAAAGTTGCTTTCAGTTCCCAGGCAAGTAACTGAATCCATTGTATAAGGGTTCATCTGCCTGTACCTTGGAAGTAACACTTCTCTAATGGATGAAGTGGGCTGAATAGGAGGGTGGTGGAGCTTTTGGGGGTAAGTTTTCCAAAAGTTTGAGCAAAAGTGAATCACTTTCTTCAAAGGAACAGAATCATTAGATAGGAGAATTTGGACCTTAAGGTCTTTTGCAACATCATGTAGCTTGTTAGTAAAAATAATCCAGACCATAGAAAAATCCACATGGTCAAATGATTATTGAATGAAAAGTAATGAAAGAAAAAGAATCTTCTGAAGATTTTTAATATCTGGTGTTTGACCCAGATCAGTTGACTGAGTACAAAAAAAAGTCAATAAAGAAATATTCCAGAGAGAGAATTTAGTCATTCAGCTGTGATGTGCACAAAAAACTTGCTATTTATTTATTAAAATTAATCCCAACTAAAACACTTTGTTAATTAGAGATAAATATGGATAAATTACAAGTAGTTTACTATGCTGTGTTTTCAGAGCAGGATCAAGGAATTAAAAGTTACTGAAGTTTTCTCTGCAAAGTACTTTCTCAGTATTATTTTTCAAATATTGTAATTCTGATTGCAGTGTGTATGAATCTCAGAGTAAAAGCTGTTGAGGAATTGATATTATTTGAGGTGAAATGGCTGATTCAGAAAAGCAGGGTTAAATTGAAGGGTAAAACTGTCAGTAATACAAATTGATGTATGTCATTTTTAATGTACTAGATTGAGGGCAATTTAAGTTGATCATATAACTAGCATAATTGTGTGTATAATGGTTTATGCTAAATTACCACACAACTCCCCAAATTTCAGCAGTACAAGATTATGTTTCCCACATCACATCACTGGGTGGGTATTCACTTTGGGGAGGCTGCATTCCTTCAGATGGTAATTCAGGAACCCTAGACTCCTCCCATGCTATACTGTGTCCATTCCCTTAGACCTCATCCCCATCTGCATCCATCAGCAGCAGGAGGCAAGAATAAGGAGAAGTGCATATGGAAATTTATGATGAGCCAGCTCTGGAAGGATACAGGCCAGTCTCTCTGCTGCTGTTTTGGCCACAATTCATTTCTCTGGCCACAAAAGCGACTGGGAAGTCTTCCAACTGTTCTCCCCAGGAAGGGAGAACAATTAAAATTGTCAGCAACCATGAATAATTCATTTTGACTTAATTAGTTTTCAGACCTTTTTTGGCTGTTTGCCATACACGTAGCACTGCACTAAGTGTGACCTGAGAATTTATTGAGCAGCATCTTGATCTTGGAGGAGTTCTGAATCCTCAGGAGAGAAGACAGAGTATGAAGTGTCTGCCATCCTAGGAGAAAGGGATTAAGAGAACCTGCTTCGAAAGTTCAGGGAATGATTCTAGATTTGAAAGCTACCTAGAAATGATAGGATTTGGACTCCAGTTTCAGACATGATCAAGATATGGTTGTGAAGGAAGCTGGCATCAGGAGCTGTAGAAACAGGTCCTGCGATACAGGGTATCATAAGGAATATTATGTGGTCATTGTTCACTTGCTAAGTTGTGCCGGACTCTTTGTGACCCCATGGACTGCCACACATCAGGTTCCTCTGTATTCCACTACCTCCTGGAGTTTGCTCAAATATATGTCCATTGAGTCGGTGATGGTATCTAACTATCTCATCCTCTTCTACCCCCATCTCCTTTTGTTTCCAGTCCTTCCCAGGATCACAGTCTTTTCCAATGGCTTTTCATATCTGATGGCTAAAATATTGGAGTATCAGCATCAGTCTTTCCAATGAACATTCAGGGTTACTTTCCTTTCAGTTTGAATGGTTGGATCTCCCTGCAGTCCAAGGGATACTCAAGAGTCTTATCCAGCACCACAGTTCAAAAGCATCAGTTCTTTGGCACTCAGCTTTCTTTACATTGCAACTCTCACGTACGAATATGACTACTGGAAAACCATAGTTTTCACTATATGGACCTTTGTTGGCAAATTGATGTCTCTGCTCTTTAATAGGCTGTCTAGGTTTGTCAGAGCTTTCCTACCAAGGCGTAAGTGTCTTTTAATTTCCTGACTGCTGTCACCATCTGCAGTGCTTTTGGAGCTCAAGAAAAGAAAATCTGTCACTGCTTCCACTTTTCCCCCTTCTATTTGCCGTGAAGTAATGAGGCCAGATGCCATAATCTTCGTTTTTTGAATGTTGAGTTTCAAGCCAGCTTTTTCATTCTCCTTTTTACCCGTATCAAGAGGCTCTTTAGTTCCTCTTCACTTTCTGCCATTAGAGTGGTATCACCTGTATTTCTGACGTTGTTGATATTTTCCCAGCAATCTTGGTTACGGCTTGTGATTCACCCAGCCTGGCATTTCACATGATGTACTCTGCATGGAAGTTAAATAATCAGGGTGATAATATACAGCCTTGTCATACTCCTTTCCCAATTTGGAACCAGTCCCTTCTTCCATGTTTGATTCTAGCTGTTGTTTCTTGACCCACATACAGGTTTCTCAGGAGTCAGGTAAGGTGGTCTGATACTCTCATCTTTTTAATAGTTTTCCACAGGCTTTGTGATCCACCGAGTCAAAGGCTTTATCATAGTCAATGAAGCAGTAGTAGATGTTTTTCTGAAACTCCCTTGCTTTTTCTATGATCCGATGATTTTGAGAATTTGATCTCTGGTTCTTCTGCCTATTCAATACCCAACTTTTACATCTGGAAGTTCCCAGTTCATGTACTGTTGAAGCATGACTTGATGGATTTTGAATATAATCTTAAAGGAGCATGTACAAGTTTACAGTAGTTTGAACATTCTTTTGCATTGCCCTTCTTTTGAATTAAAATGAACACTGACCTTTTCCAGTCCTGTGGCCACAGGTGTTTTTTTTTTTAAATTTGCTGATACATAAGGTGCAGCACTTTAACAGTACCGTCTTTTAGGATTTTGATTAGCTTAAGTGAAATTTCATCACCTCCACTAGCTTTGTTTGTAGTAAGCTTTGCTAAGGCCCACTTGACTTCACACTCCATGATGTCTGGCTCTAGTTGAGTGCTTACTCCATCGTTACTATGGTCATTAAGCCTTTTTTCTATAGCTGTGTGTATTCTTGCCACCACTTCTTAATCTCTTTAGTTTCTATTACCTGTTTATATTTCTGTCTTTTATAGTGTTTTATTGTGTTCATTTTTGAATGCAATGTTCACTTCAATCTCCAAATTTCTTAAATTTTATGTAGCCATTAAATTCACATTTTCTAAAATTACAAATGGATGGAATAACTACACTCATATTGAGTGAAAAAGAGACCAGTAAGGTAAGGTAATACCATTTTTTAGAATTCTGTGTAAATTTAGAAAAAATCATATGTATATGTTGAATGATAGTATTGTAATTTTCTGAACTGTTTTATTAATATAAACAGAAATGTATCATAAATTGCTTTGATAGACTAATTTCTCTCCACCACACACAGAGCTGGGTGTAGACAGGTGATCCTAGCAGGTTCCCACCAGCTCTCTGCTGGTGAGATGGCAACAACCTCCTGTCTCCTCTCTGCTGTGGACCCAGGTCCTGGCTCAGGTCCTCAAGACACAGTGAAGACACACATCTCCAAAACACTGAGCCTTACAGAGTTTGGTTTACTCTAACCATAAGATCGCGAATGTGGCAACTGTAAATGTTGCCTTCTTTTGCTGAGAAAATCATGGAGCCATGCAGCACTGCTGCCATTTCAGAAAAAAGCCACCAGAGGGCAGTGTGCCTGCTTCTGACAAACTGTCTCATTCAAAACTAATCCAAGTTAGCCTCCATCAGAACACTTATTATAAACTTACAGGACCTCTTTAAGGTATATTGATTTGCTTTTCTTCTTTAATCTTATTTGGAAGTTAATGAAAATTCACTACAAATAACAAACATAAAGTGAGCCACTGACTACGTTTTACCTTGAGATATGTAGACATGAAAAATTATGTATCCAATCCCTGACTTCATCCACCTCTGTCTCTTCCTCTCTATATCCATCTATAAACATCTCTGTGACCCATCTTTTGATAATTTACATGCCATATCAGATATTTTTCAATCATGTTCCTACTTCTTTGTGATGTGAATGTTTCAGTAGTAAGTTGGCTGCTTATAAGACAGTGAGAAGCAGTGTGGAGGTGAGAAGTAGGTCTCAGTGGGAGTCATCCAAACGGGGAGATCTGCTCAGCACAGCCAGGGTCAGGTCCATCCACACTGTCTCCTATCCTTAAAGCACTGAGTCTACCCTCTTGGGGGAACTTTGCTAAAATTTTAATTATTTTAAGGAATATCAGGGTTAAGATAATGAGTGATGGTTGTAGCAATTCTGGGAAAGAGATAAGGTTATGATGTTAATGACCTGGTACTCTGCCTCCAACAACCTTCATTCTGTTATCACCACTGCTGAGCCCTCTGGGAGCAGAGACTGCACCTTTATTTTGACTGTTACAGCCCTCCAGCCCAGTGCTAGGCAAAGTAGATGGGCCAATACTGCTGAATAAATGCATTTGGGATCAGGACATGACAGATTTGAGAATGTATTTGAAACTGGGATTCTCCCAGACCTGTCCCAATAGGAGGTCATCATAAATCAGCTACGTCCTCACTGGCCAGGCCCTGTGTACCTGCTGGCCTTGCCACAGTACCTCTCAGACAGGATGTCCTTGGTCCTAGGTATTTCTCAGATTCAATCTTACCATGTTCTCTGACTCCTCTCACACGCTTTGGTCTCCTTAATTACCCTGCTTTGTGACTCTCCACTCTAGGGCTCAGGGCTCACCTCTGATTCCCTTCAGGATGTAATGTCAGAATAGTAGATTCTATGGAGCTAAGGCTTAATGATCGTCTTTGATTGACAAGTTAATTATTATATGAACAAGGATAACTTCGACATGACTACTTTTTGTAGAAGTAATTTTACTTATTCGTTTATGCTTGTACTGTGTCTCCATTGCACAGGCTTCTCTCTAGTTGTGGTAAACAGCGGCTACTCTTTAGTTGTGGTGCGGGGGCTTCTCACTGCGGTGGCTCTTCTTGTTGTGGAGCAGGGGGTCTAGAGCATTCGTTCTAGCTTCAGGAGTTGCCACATGTGGGCTCAGTAGTTGCTGTTCCAGGGCTCTAGAGTACAGGCTCAATAGTTGTGGCACATGGGCTTAGTTGCTTCAAGGGATGTGGGATCAAACCTGTGTCTTCTGCATTGACAGGGAGATTTTCAACCACTGAGCCACCAGGGATGCCCATGACTATATCTTAATGGTGTTCTTTTCCTTCAACAGTTAATTTTAAACTTGATGGCATAAAAATAAATGTTTTTTCTCTGAAGTCAGCATAGGTGCTGAATGTCAGCCTTTCTCTGATGATGGTGTAAAAGACCTGATACACGAAAAGAGAAACACAAGTAAATTGTGTCATGTTATAACGCGGTATAGAGTAGTATAACTCTAAAAGCTACTGTTAGCCACTTGTTATAGAGTAATTGTTTACTGGATATGAATATTGACCTGTCAAATTTCTCGTGCTTTGATGAAATTCAATGCTTTTTTCCCTACACTAAACACCAGGATGAAGAGTTCAAGACAGAATAATTTTAAGATGAATTGTTCATTTCCCCACCATGGACTCACTTTTCTTGATGTTTCTTTGTTCCCAGAGAAATGAGAGATGTCGTTGCTAACCAGGATATTTGAGAGGAAAAGATTCAGTTCCTCAGGAAGTGACTGGGAGCTATTTGATTGCTTTCATCTGTGTAGACCTTGGAAGCAGATGAGAGAAAATTCTTTTCTATTTTCAAATGAACTGGAGAGACCAGAAGGTGGACTCTTTGGGAAAACAGTTCAAAAAGTTGAATCAAAACTGAGTATCTGACAGAAAAGAGTATCTCTCATCAAAGAAGTAGGCCTATTGGACACCCACAGATTGACCTAGGGACACATGGGCCGTCATGGTGATTTCTAGGAAAAATAATCAACGCCAATGAAAACTCCACATGGTATAAATGTGTTACTAACTGAAAATCGATGGTCAGTTGACCATCAGTTGACCAAGTACAAATAATGATCATAAAGAAATCTTACAAAAAGAAGAAACTCTTAAAAAGGCACATCTATAAATCATAAAGTATGATTTAGATAAGAAACCTTGCTATTCATTTGAAAAAAAATTTTATCCCAAGTAAAACAGTTACAGTAAATTATAAGTTAACAGTAATATCCTGGTCAGGGGTGCTGAGAGTGGAAGGTGGTTGCAACGTCTAGCTCCATCTCCAGAGAGTGTGCAGGCGTGAGCGGAGGCAGGTGAGAGGGTGCAGGCATGGAGACACCAGAGCTCCCAGGACCCTTGCTGAGGGAAGTGAAGGTGGAGCCTGGGTCAGTCCCCATTGCCAGACGCCCAGGACCAGGGAGCAGCACAATCAAGAGTAAGTGCAGCTCTATCCCCAGCCCCTCACCGCGTGCCCCCGCCTGCCCAATGGCCAGCGGCCCCAACTGCTCCAGCCCAGAGGTGTGCGAGCCTCACTCTTTCCTCAGCTCCGGGGTGTCTGCCACCAGCCACAGGGTGAGGACACGGGGCCGGGGCCCCAAGGCAGTCGTGGAGCGATGAGCGCCCCATGTGCTTGCAGCCCTCCCTGTCTGGCACCTCTCTAGTCTCCTCTCGGAGGGGCTGCCCCACGAACATGCGAGGTGGCCTCTGGGTCTGCAGATGCTGCCTGTGCCCAGGCACTGCAGGCGCGCGGATCCGGGATGGGGGTGACACCGAGGAGTGAGAAATTGGGGCCGCCGGGTGTGCGTCGGGAGCGCTGGGTCTGCAGGTGTGAAGGGGTCTCTGCTCTGGGGATGCATGCAGGTGATGGGGGCACACAGCTCGGTGATCCTGTTCGCTGGCCGCTGGCAACGGGTGTTCAGATGGGACTCCCTGCTCTTTTCTAAAGCATTCTGGAGGATCAGGTACAAAAGTTTAAAGTGCACTTTCACATTGAGTGTTTTCGGGATTTATTGACTGACTGTGACTAACTCACGGAGCGCTTCCAGGAGGGTAATTTGTGACATGTTAACACCTAAACAAAGTTTTAAGTAAAAGTAGGCCCTGCCTTTTAATGTTTTTGCTTATGGAGGGCTTTTTGAACATTTTGTTTTTGTTTCTGTTCATCTTTTCCAGCTATTGAGAAATGGCATTACTCTAAGTTAAAGGAGCATTTAAAATTTTTAGTTTTGCACAGTAATCATAGATGCTAAAGTATTTTCAAATTCTAGCATCTACAAAGAGCTCAGTTGTTGTTTGGTAAATTTTTGTTGAAGGGAAGGCTTTGGAATCCAGAGAAATGTTCATTTCATGAAATTGTGGTGCACCCTTTTGCAATCTTGAATACCTAATCCAGGGGAATACTCAGTTTTTTTTCCAGAAATGCATATTTTGTCTGAGAATACTTTGGGTTTTGTTCTGTGGTTTTTTACGTGCTGTTTGTTGGTACCTACATCAGTTTAGTACAGTTCAGTCTCTCAGTCATGTCCGACTCTTTGAGACTTCATGAATCGCAGCACGCCAGGCCTCCCTGTCCATCACCAACTCCTGGAGTTTACTCAAACTCATGTGAATCAAGTGGTGATGGCATCCAGCCATCTTGTCCTATTTTGTCCCCTTTTCCTCCTGCCTCCAATCCCTCCCAGCACCAGGGTCTTTTCCAGTGAGTCAACATTTTGCATGAGGTGGCCAAAGTATGGAGTTTCAGCTTCAGCACCAGTCCTTCCAACAAACACCCAGGACTGATCTCCTTTAGGATGGACTGGTTGTATCTCCTTGCAGTCCAAGGGACTCTCAAAAATCTTCTCCAACACCACAGTTTAAAAGCATCAAGTTTTCAGCATTCAGCTTTCTTCACAGTCCAGCTCTCCCATCCATACATGACCACTGGAAAAACCGTAGTCTTGATTAGATGTACCTTGTTGGCATAGTAATGTCTCTGCTTTTTAATATGCTACCTAGATTGGTCATAACTTTCCTTCCAAGCAGTAAGCGTCTTTTAATTTCATGGCTGCAATCACCATCTGCAGTCATTTTGGAGCCCCCCCAAATAAACTCTGACACTGTTTCCACTGTTTCCCCATGTATTTCCGATGAAATGATGGGACCAGATGCCATGATTTAGTTTTCTGAATGTTGAACTTTAAGCCCACGTTTTCACACTCCTCTTTCACTTTCATCAAATACCAGACCACCTGATATGAATCTTGAGAAACCTGTATACAAGTCAGGAAGCAACAGTTAGAACTGGACATGGAACAACAGACTGGTTTCAAATAGGAAAAGGAGTACATCATTGCTGTATATTTTCACTCTGCTTATTTAACTTATATGCAGAGTACATCATGAGAAATGCTAGGCTGGAAGAAGCACAAGCTGGATTCAAGATTGCCAGGAGAAATATCAATAACCTCAGATATGCAGAAGACATCACCGTTATGGCAGAAAGTGAAGAGGAACTAAAAGCTCTAGATGAAAGTGAAAGAGGTACCTACTTAGTAGGCTTCAAAACAATCTAATTAAAACTAGTGATTGGTGCAAAGTACTATGCTTTGTAACACAGAGATAGGTTGTCTTTCTCTATCAAAATGATTTTTTAAGTTAGCAAATTTTTACCTTGGAACAGTCAGGAATGACTTTTTATAACCCTGCAGTTCTGACTCTGATAATTAGGAAGTACGTTGTTTCACAGTTGAAGATAATGGCAGACATTTCAAAGATGGACACCAGGTACACAAGAGAAATTCGAGTACTAAGTTGGGTTCATTGGTGTCTGCAATAATACTGAGTTTCTCTTCTAAGGGAAAAAGAAAGAAATCCACCTGGTGATGACCACGGGCTGTTTCCATACACCAAACACCCAGAGGAAGGGGAGAAGGTGGAGTGACTCTCAGATGGATGGGCCGTTGTTTTCATTTACCAACCACAGACTTCCTTTTCTTGATTTTTCTTGACTCCCAAAGAAATTAGAAGTGTGGTCCCTTACCAGGATATTTGAATGGGAAAGATCCTTTCAATTCATTGGCAGGTGACAAGATCCATTGTGTAACTTTCATCTCCCTGAACCTTGTAAGTAGCTCTGAGTCATCTTCTCTATTGAGTTAGGCAGAAAAGGAGAGTGGTGGAGCCTTGGGGGGTGCAAATCGTCCAAAAGCTGGACTAAAACTTATTCACTCTCTTCAAATAAATAGATTGGATGCCAGAATTTTGATCTTAAGGCCTCTTGCAACATTAGGAAATCATTTGTAGAGGAAGTATTCCACACCATATAAAAACTCCATGAGATCAAATGTATTATTGACTGAAAATTGATGAAAGGAAAAGAACATTTTGAAATTTTCTGATAGCTGATATTTGACCCAAGTCAGTCAACCACATACAAGTACTGATAGCTAAAGAATCTCCCAAAAAGGATATTTATAGACATTCAGCTGTGATGTGGTTAAGAAAACTGTCATTTATTTTTTTAAATGAATCCAAATTGAAATATTTTCTATTAGAAATAAATATGGATAAACCACAAATAGTTTGCTGTGCTGTGTTTTTGAATCAAGATCAAGGTATTAAAATCTCCTATTGAAGTATTCTCTTGAAAATACTTTCTCTACAATGTAATTCAAATATTATTATAATTTTTATTGCAGTTTTTATTAAGTTCAGAATTTAAAATTTTGAGGAATTGAAGTTCTCTGAGTTCAAAGGACTAAGTCAAAATTAACAAGGTGAAATTGGATGTTAAAACTATTAATTGTACAAAATTTACTTTTGTTATTTAAATGTACTACATTGATGGCTATTTAAGTGCATCCTATGATTAACATTTTTGTGGGTATAATAGTTTATGCTGAATTATCAGATAACTTAAAATTTCAGAAGCACATCACTCTGTTTCCCACATGACTGTGCTGACTGGGTGTTCACCCTCGGGAGACTGCACTTCCTCATGTGATCATTCAGGAACCCAGACTTCTCCTATCCTTAGCCTCTTCCATCCCAAAGATCTCATCCCCATCTGTATCCATCAGCAGAAGGGGCAGGGACTTGGAGAAATGCCTGTGGGAGTTTATAATAGGCCAGGATGCAACATCAGTTTCTCTCCTACCTCATTGGCCATGATGTGGTCCTGTGGCCACCGTAGAAGTTGGGAAATCTTCCAGTGGTGTGCCCATGGAAGCGCAGTGTGTTTTCATGGAAAATCAACTTTGTCCATGTAGAAGTAAAATAGTAACCCCCAAGGAAAAGTAAAAATGAGAAAAATTCCTTAAGAGAGCATAGAAAATGGCCCCATTTTAGATAACAGAGACCCCAAATAAAACAGTCATGCGGTCATAACAGACCTGAGATGAAGTAATGTTCTCTGAGTTCTTAGAAAAGCACAAACAAAAGCTCTGAAGAGTTCTGATTCTGCTAAGGGTCCTAGGAGTGAGCACTCTGAAGGAGAAGTTCTGTTGACCGCCAGTCATGGCAAACTGCTGTCCAGCTGCAAGGATTTGCGCTTAGGCTGCACAGGGCCATTTAACCCGCTTACAAGTCTCCCAGCTGAGCATTCTGGGGCTTTTGCTTTTTAAAAATTCTTCCCTCCTTTCAGCTCCGGGAATGTGCTTTCAGTTACAGGCAAGAATTGTGTGTCCCCAACTTGCAAACTTTGTGGACAGTACCCTGTCCGTTTGCGTCAGGTAACACTGATTGTTTTCTGGAATTTATTTTTAATTTTAGGATGACATCAGCAATAACAAGTAACTCATATAGAACTATTGTGTTTCAAATCTCTATTGAATATTTACCATACAATGTGTACTGTGCATAGAGAAGACTGAGAATTGACTGAGCAGTGTCTTGGTCTGTGAGGAGTTCTTAAAGGAGAGGAGACATGGTATGAAGGGCCTGATGTCCTAGCAGAAAGGAAAAAAGGCAACTTGCTTTGAAAATTCAAGGAATGATACTAGATTTTGACATTGCCTGGAGCTGTAGGTACTGGACTCCACTTTCAGAGATGAACAAGATATATTTAGAGTAAGCTGGCATCAGGAGCTGTAGAAACAGGTCCTGTGATGTAAGGTATCATAAGGAATAATTGCAGCTATTAAATTCACAGTTTTTAAATTTATAAACGGATAGAATAATTGCTCAGATGAAGTGAAAAAGTCACCAGTAATATCAGGTAATCCAATTTTTTAATATGCTATGTAATTTTAGGTGAAATTATGCAGAGTATTTTGAATGATAGTTTCCCAAATTTCTAAAATATTTTGTTAACATTATCAGAAGAAAGCTATGAAAATTCTTTGTTTAGATAGACTAATGTCTATGCTAGACACACAGAGCTGGGGTATAGGCAAGTGATCCCACCCAGCAGGTTCCCAACTTTTCCCTGCAGGTCCTAAGAGGTGGCTACCTCCTCTCTATTCCCTGTTGTGGTCCCAGGGCTAAACTCAGGGACTCAACCATCACTCTCTGAAATTCTGCAGTTGGAAAGTGATGTATTGTGTCATAGTCAAGACAACAATTTCCACTAGATGGCTCCCCCCAAATATTGAGACTTGCAGAATTTCGTTTACTCTCATAGCAAGACTGTGAACGTGGCAACTGATTGTGGCCTCTTTGGCAGACAGACCCATGGAGCCCAGCAGTGCTCCTGCTATTTCGCAAAGGGCCACCAGAGGGCAGTGTGTAGCTCCTTATGGAAAACACTGGCAGGAGATCCAACTAGTCAATCCTAAAGGAAATCAATCCTGAATATTCATTGGAAGGACTGACGCTGACGAGAAAACTCTTGTAGTTTGGCCACCAGATGAGTAGAACCAACTTATTGGAAAACACCCTGATACTAGGGAATGTTGAAGGCGGGAGGACACGGGGACGACAGAGGATGAGATGGCTGGATGGCATCACTGACTCAATGGACATTAGTTTGCGTAGCATCCGGTAGTTGGTGATGGACAGGGAAGCCTAGTGTGCTGCAGTCCATGCAGTTGCAATGAGTCAGACATCACTGAGCCACTGAACTGACTGACTGCTCCATTCAAAAGAGTCCTTTTCAAGATAAACTTCCTCAGAACATGTTTGATAAACTTAAGAGAATTTCTTTAAAATATATTTTCATCTCCATTTTCTTTTGGAAACTAGTGAAAAGCCATTAAGAGGAACACATGTAAGGTGAGCCACTGTTTGAAGGTTGTCCCTTGTGACACATATGTGGATGAGTTGCTCAGTCAAGGCCAAAGTTTTGTGATCCCATGGACTACAGACCAGGCTCCTCTGTCCATGGGATATTCCTGGCAAGAATACTGGAGAAGGTTGCCATTTCCTACTCCAGAGGCATCTTCTCGACCCAGGGAAGGAACCCGTATCTCATGTGTTTCCTACATTGGAAGGTGGGTTCTTTTCCACAGCACCAGCTGCATATCGATGGGTGAAATTCTGTTCCCGCCCCTTTGTTTCTTCTTCTCTCCACCTCATCCATCTATAGGTAACGATCTCTCTGAAACTCCTTTGGAAAATCTATGTAACATTATCAGAGATAATTCTCAGTTATGTTGATCCTTCCTTGTGATGTCAGTGTTTGTGTAGCAAATCATCAGCTCCTATGACACTGGGTATATCCCGGACTCCTGGGAGACAGCGTTCAGGTGGACAGTAGGTCTCAGTGGGAGTCAGTCCAGGGGGAGGACTGCTCAGTACAGCCAAGGCCAGCCCACATTTTCTTCTATCCCGAAAGCACTGAGAATGCTTCATTCCCCACCACATATCTGCCCCTCCCACAGGGAACTTGGCTAAAATCCTGTATATGCTGAGGAAGCATCAGGGTCAGAAGAATGAACAGTGGATTTAATCATTGTGAGACAGAGATGAGGTTCTGTGTTTTCAGTTCTTATATTTATGTGTCTTGATTCACTCTTTTCTTATTTTAAATTTTAATTATAACATCATTCTTTACAACACTGTTAGTTTCTGCTGTGCAGCAAAGTGAATCAATTATATATATATATACCCTTTTATTTTATATTCTATTCCCATGTAGGTTATTACAAAGAATTGAATAGAGTTCCCTGTGCTCTCCAGTAGATCTTTATCTATTTTATGTATAGTAAAGTGTATTTGTCAATCCTAACTTATTCTTCACCCTTCTTTGGTAACCATATGTATGTTCTCTACATCTGAGATTCTTTTTCTGTAAATAGGTTTATATGTACCATTCTTTTAAATTCCATGTTTAAGTGACATCATATGATATTAGTCTCTCTATATCAGACTTCACTCAGTATGACAATCTCTAGGATCATCCATGTTGCACACATAGCATTATTTTTTTTCTTTTTAAGAGATGGTAATACTTCATTGTAAATATGAGCCACATATTCTTTATCTATTCCTCCATTGAGGAACATTTAGTTGCTTCTGTCTTCTGGCTATTGTAAATAGTGCTGCAACAGACTTTGTGGATCATGTATCTTCTCAAATTATGGTTTTCTCTGGATATATGCCCAAGAGTAAGATTACTATATCATATGGCAAGTCTTATTTTTATTCTTTTAAGAACCTTCATACTGTCAGACACAACTGAGCGACTGAAATGAACTTATACTGTTTACTGTTTTCCATTGTGGCTGTACCAATCTATATTCTCACCAACAATGTATGAGGCTTCCCCTTTCTCCACACCCTCTCCAGCATTTATTGTTTGTAGAATTTTTTGATGATGGCCATTCTGACTGGTATGAGCTGATACCTCATTGTACTTTTGATTTGTATATCTCTAATCCTTAGTGATGTTCAGTGTTTTTCCATGTTCCTCTTGGCCACCTATATGCCTTCTTTGGAGAAATGTGTATTTAGGTCTTCCGCCTATTTTATGATTGTTGATACTAATTTGTATTTTTTTTTAAATGTTGAGCTGCAAGAGCTGTTGCATATTTTGAAGATTAATCCCGTGTTGCTCACTTCATTTGCAGATATTTTCTTGCTTTCTGTGGGCTCGTTTCATTGTGGGAGAACACTGTAGCCCATGGGTCAGTTTTTAAGTTTGATTAGGTTGCATTTTTTTATTTTTGTTTTTATTTTCATCACTCTGGGAAATGGCTTATAGAAGATCTTTCTGCAATTTATGTCAGAGTGTGTTCTGCCTATGTTTTTCTCTGATATTTTTATAGTGCCTAGTCTTACATTTAGATCTTTAATCCACTTGGAGTTTATATTTATGTGTGGTGTTAGAGATTGTTCTGATTTTATTCTTTTACATGAAACTTTCCAGTTTTCCCAGCCCCACTTATTGAAGAGACTGTCTTTTTCTCCATTGTATATTCTTGTCCCTTTTGTCATAGATAACGTGAAAATAGGTGTGTAGGTTTCTCTCTGGATATGCCTCTTGATTCATTTTGCAGTTAGCCTTTATAAACCTTGTTCCAGCCACATCATGAGAAATGCTGGGCTGGATGAAACACAAACTGGAATCAAGATTGCTGGAAGAAATATCAATAATCTCAGACATGTGGATGACACCACACGTAATTCAGAAAGAGAAGAACTAAAGAGCCTCTTGATGAAAATAAAAGAGGAGAGTGAAAAAGTGGCTTAAAGCTCAACATTCAGGAGACTAAGACCATGGCATCTGGTCCCATCACTTCATGGCAAATAGATGGGGACACAGTGACAGACTACATTTTGGGCCCCAGAATTCCTGGAGATGGTGACTGCAGCCGTGAAATTAAAAGACTCTTGCTCCTTTGGAAAGCTTTTGACCAACCCAGAGAGCATATTTTAAAGAAAAGTCATCACTTTACCAACAAAGCTCCATCTAGTCAAAGCTGTGGTTTTTCCAGTAGTCATGTATGGATGTGAGAGTTGGACTATAAAGACAGCTGAGCACTGGAAAATTGATGCTTTTGAACTCTGGTGTTGAAGAATAATTTTGAGAGTCCATTGGACTGCAAGGGGATCCCACGAGTCCATCCTAAAGGCAATCAGTTCTGAATATTTGGTGGAAGGACTGATGCTGAAGCTGAAACTCCAATACTTTGGCCACCTGATGTGAAAAGCTGCCTTACTTGAAAAGACCCTGATGCTGGGAAAGATTGAAGATGGGAGGAGAAGGGATCTACAGAGGATGAGATGGTTGGATGGCATCACCAACTCAATGGACATGAGTTTGCGTAAAGTCCGGGAGTTGGTGATGAACAGGATGGTCTGGCGTGCTGAAGTCCACATGGTTGCAAAGAGTCGGACACGACTGAGTGACTGAGCTGAACTGAGCCTTATTCCTTGGCATATGGATGTTAAGTTCTCCGAGCACAGTTTTGGGGAATACTGTCTTTTCTATATTGAATGATCTTACCACTTTCATCAAAAATCGTTTGACCATATGTGTGAAGGTATTGCTGGGCTCTGAATTCTTCTCCATTGATTTATAATTTTATCTTTATGAAAGAACCAGACTGTTGTGACTACTGTAACTTTGTAATAATGTGGAAATCAAGGAATGTGTGTCCTCCCATATTGCTTTTCTTGCTCAAAATTGGTTGGCAGTTTGGGCATTAATTAGGTATTAATTAGTGAATTTTAATTAGTTCAGTAGTGAATTTTAGGATAGGTTTATTATGTTGGATGGCTTTTTTTAATTTCTGTGTGGTTTTGATAGGGTTTGAATTATAATTGTATATTACAGAGGCTGATATGGATATCTTAACAGTGGTAAATCTTCTAATCCATGAAAATGGAATTTGTGTCATACACTTTATTTGCAGCATTTGGAAGCTTTCACTGTGCAAATCTTCACCTCCTGAAATAACTATTCAGTGCTGTGCTTAGTTGCTCAGTCATGTCCGACTCTTTGCGACCCCATGGACTCTAGCCCGCCAGGATCCTCTGTCCATGGGGATTCTCCAGGCAAGAATACTGGAGTGGGTGACCATGCCCTCCTCCAGGGGATCTTCCCAGCCCAGGGATCAAACTCAGGTCTCCCACATTGCAGGCGGATTCTTTACCATCTGAGCCCCCAGGAAAGCTCAGTAATTTATTCTTTATGATGTATTTGTAATTTCCCTTCCAAACGGATCCTATTACTGCACAGAAATGCAAGTGAATTTCAGTGTTAATTTTTGTACCATGTTACTTTGCTGAATTCATTTATTATTTAGAACATTTTTGTGGGGTCCTGAGGATTTCTACTTATGAACTCATGTCACATGTGAACATAGATAATTCTACTTCCATTTTTCATATTTGAATGTTGGTGATTTAGGCATTAATTCAACTTATTTTCTTATATGTCTTTGCTGACAGGCATGTCAAAAACTACAAGTCCTATTGCTTAGAAGTGATAAAACTCAGTATTCTTACATGCTTCCTGAAGTCAAGGAAAAGATTTTCCATGTTTCACCAATGACTGTGATGTTGGCTATGGGATTTACATGGATGGCGTTATTATGTCATGATAATTTCCCTCAAGTTTAATTTGTCAGGTGATTTTAGCAGGAAAATGTGTTTAATTTATTCAACTCTTTTTTCTATTAACTGAGATGAACATGTTTTTTCCCATTTATTCTGTTAATGTGTGTGCTATCCAGATGCATTTTAATAGGTTGAAGCATTCTTGCATTCCAAAAAGAAATCCCAATTGTTCATTTTGTATAATTCTTATTATTGGGTGTTGCTTCATCTTAGTTGTGTCCGAGCCTTTGCGACCCCATAGATGGCAGCCCACAAGGCTCTCCTGTCCCTGGGATTCTCCAGGCAAGAACACTTGAGTGGGTTGTCATAGATAGCTATAAATGATTATTATATAAAGAGATATATATGCACGTCCAACTTCTGCTCAGGCTTCCCTAATCCTGGTAGGGCAGCAGGTGATGGCCAGGACATAGCACTGTACCACAGAGATTTATGTTTCATATTAGTCATTGATGACTGATACTACTGATCCATGAGTGTTGTTTCACACAGTCAGTGACTGACTGCCTTAGACCTGCATGCACCCATCTCCTGCCTCTGTTTCTCATCCTCTACACCTTCTTTCTGAGATTCACTCACTTCTTCCTTAAATACACCCTTCCTCATTCTCAGTAAGATCCTAAGAGAGGCAAACACTGTAGTCTTTTTCATCTGAAAATATTCTTAACTCGTTCTTATTCCTGAATGATAGTTTGTGTGTTAGTAGCTCAATCATGTCTGACTCTGTGTGACCTCATGGAATGTAGCTCAGCAGGCTCCTCTGCCATGGAATTCTCCAGTAGTTTGCCATTTCTTTCTCCAGGGGATCTTCCCAACCCAGGGATTAAAGCTGGGTCTCCTGCATTGCAGGCCGGTAGTTTAGAATGAAAAATTCAGACTGTTTCTGCACAAGGAACCACAGAGCCCCATATGTCCACCACAGGGCACTGTCTGATTTACGCCTGCATCCACCCATCTTCTGCCTCTGTGTTTTTCTGCTAATGACACACACACTGCTCCATTTAAAAGGGACCCTTTCCTAGTTAGTCCTCATCAAGAAATGGCAACAGACTCCAGTATTCCTGCCTGGTGAATTCCATGGACCTGAGAGCTTGGTGGGTTACAGCCCATGGGCTCAAAAAGAGTCGGAATTGTCTGAGCAACACACATGAACAGAACATGTTTTGGAAAAAAGTCAAAATTCAGGACAAGTAAAAATGCAAGGTGAGCCAGTGACTGGAAGTTTTCCCTTGTGACACATTACAAAGATTTAAAGTCTGTGTCTAAACCCCCTATCTCTGTCCATCTCTGTACCCTCCTTTCTTCATTCATCTATAAACACCTGCCTATGAAAAATATCTTTTCACAATCTATGTAATGTGTTAGATATATTTCTCAATCATGTTGCCCCTTCTTTCTGATGTGAATCTTTGGGTGTCTCTCTGTTTATGAGATCTAATCCCTTAAATCTGTTTGTCACTTCCACTGTAAAATTTTAAGGGATTTGATTGTAAGTCATATCTGAATGGTCTAGTGGTTTTCTCTACTTTCTTCAATTGAAGCCTGAATTTTGCAATAGGAGCTCATGATCTGAGCCACAGTCAGCTACCAGTCTTGTTTTTGCTGACTATGTATGGCTTCTCGGTCTTAGGCTGAAAGAATATAATCAATCTGATTTTCGTATTGACCAACTGCTGCTGTCCATGGATAGAGTCATGTTTTGTGTTGTTGTTAATGTGTGTTTTCTATGACCACCATGTTCTCTTGACAAAGCTCTATTAGTCTTGGCCCTGCTTCACTTTGCACTACAAGGCCAAGCTTGCCTATTATTCTAGATATCTCTTGACTTCCTCCTTTTGCATTCTTATTCTTTATGATGAAAAGTAAATCTTTTCCTTGCCTTTTTTTTTTTTTAGTGTTAGGTATAGGACGTCTTGTAGGTCTTCATAGAACTGGTCTACTTCAGCATCTTTGGCAGTAGTTTTTGGTGCATAGACTAGGATTACGGTGATATTGAATGGTTTGCCTTGGATACCAACTGAGATCATTCTGTCGTTTATGAGACTGCACCCAAGTGCTGCATTTTGGACTTTTTTGTTGACTACAAGGCCTGATCAATTTCTTCGAAAGATTATTGCCTACAGTAGTAAATATAAAGGTCATCTGAATTAAATTCACCCATTCCAGTCCATTTTAGTTCACTGATTCCTAAGATGTCAATGTTCACTCTTGCCATCTTCTGCTTGACCACATCCGATTTACCTTGATTCCTGAGCGTAATATTTCAGGTTCCTATGCAATAGTGTTCTTTACTGCATTGGGACTTTATTTTCACCACTAGACACATTCACAATTGAGCATCATTTCTGCTTTGGCCCAGCCTCTTCTTTCCCTCTGGAGCTGTTAGTAGTTGCCCTCCACTCTTCCCCAGTTTAGCATACTGAATGTCTTCTGACCTGGGGGCTCATCTTGCAGTGTCATATCTTTTTACCTTTTCTTACTGTTTATGGTGTTCTCCAGACAAGAATACTGAAGTTGGTTGCCATTTCATTTCCTAGTGAACCATTTTTTTGTCAGCACTCTGCCTTATGACCCATCCATCTTGGGTGACTCTATATATCATGTCTGATGGCTTCACTAAGGTGTGAAAACCCCTTCATCACTACAAGGCTTTGATCCATCCCAGTACCACACTGGTTAGATTACTATAGCTTTGCAGTGAGTTTTGAAATCAGTAATGGTATTTTCCCATATTACATTTTCTTCTTTTGATTGTTTAGATATTTTGGGGTATATTAGTTGTAAAGTGTTTTAGGGTAGGAATTTGGGTATAGGGTGGATTTTTGATCAGGATTGTATTAGAGTTGTAAATTGTGATGGTTAGTATTGAGATCTTAGCAATAAGTCTTCCAGTGCATGAAAACAGGTTTTGTTTCATTTAATATCTTCACAAAGTGAAGATATCTTGACATTTCACTGTGCAAGTCTTCACTTTTTTTGTTCAGTTAATCACTAAATGGTTTATTCTTCCTTAAACAATTGTAAACAAAACTGTTTTCTTCATTTCCTTTTCACTTTGATCATTAATGTACAGAAGTGCCACTGATTTTCAGTGTTGACATTGGTGAATGTCCTTGTTACTTTGCTCCATTTATTTTTTATTTATAACATTTTTTCTTGAGGCATACTTAGGATTTCTACATTTGAGATCATGTCATGGGTAGACATAGATTATTCTACCTCTTTTCAGTTTGAAATGTCACTGATTTATCTGTCTGTCTGTATGTCTATCTTTCCTGACTGTTATGGCTAAGACTCTTAGTGCTGTGTTGCATAGAAGCGGCAAAACCTAGCATTCTCATGTGTTTCCTAATCTCAAAGGAAATCTTTTCAGTCTTCATCACTGGCTGTGATATTAGCTGTGAGTTTTACTTGTCTGTGTGTAGTCAGTTGTGTCCAACTCTTCACGACCTTTTGCACTGTAGCCCACCAGGCTCCTCTGTCCATGGGACTCTCTAGTCAAGAATATTGGAGTAGGTGGATATTTCGTCCTCTCAGGGATCTTCCTGATCCAGGGATTGAACCTCTGTCTCTTGCATCTCCTGCTTTGCAGACAGATTCTTTTTTACTGCTGGGCCATCAGGGACTTTAAATTTATGGTGATAGTTTCCTTGAAGTGTTATTTGTCAAGTTTTTTTTTTTTTTCTTTTTAAATCATGATAAGATTTTGAAGTTTTTAAACTGCCCTCTCTGCATTAATTTAGATCATGGTTTGTCCCTATGTATGTGAATGTGGTGCATTAGTTGCTTGCTTGCTTGTTAAGATGCTTCAGTCGTGTCCAACTCTGTGAGACCCCCATGGAAAGCAGCCCGCCAGTCTCCTCTGTCCACAGGATTCTCTAGGCATGAACTCTGGAATTTGTTGCCATTTCCTTCTCCAACATGGTGTATGATACCAATGCATTTTACAACGATGATGCATTCTTGCATTACAGGAAAAAATACACTTGTGTATATTATACAGTTTTTATTATATGAATTGATATAAATGATTACTTATGTATGTATATATAGACACATGCTCACAACTTCAGCTCTGTCTTCCTAAACCCTGGTAGAGTGGTAGGTGGCCAAGACACACCACTGGACCACAGAAGTTAATGCTTCTAATTTCTCATGATCACTAACACTACTGATCCATGGGTGTTGTTTCACACAGTCAGTGACTATCTGACTTAGACCTGCATCTGCCCACCTCCTGCCCCCACGTCTCACTGCACTGCTTCCTTCTGGGACTCACTCTAACTACATCCTTCCTCACTCTCAGGGAGAGCCTGAGAGAGGCAAATGCTCGTAGTCTGAAAATGTTTTCATCTGAAATTTTTCTTATTTTACTTTTATTCTTGAGTGATAATTTAGAATGAAAAATCTACAGACCATTTCTGTGATGTTTCCTTTGGCATCTGAAGCTGGTTTTCCCTTGTGTTCCCTGCTACATTGTGACTGGTGACTGGTCTCCTGTTGGGTCTCACTTAGTCTGCATTACCTGCTCTGTGATAAAGTCTCCAGTTGTCTTTAGTATTCCACAGTCCATGACTATAGGGTGAGGTTTGAGCAACCTCCATACTCTTCTCCATTATCGGTGTGTTTCTTAGTGTCTTATGCATTGAGAGTTCCAATAGTGTCTTTTAGGACTTTGACAGTTTTATAGGAATTTCTTTTATATTGTAGTCAAATTATTCTATTTCATGAAGCACTTGAGGTCTAATCCTCCCATGGTAGTCACTGCTGACCGTCATTCATGGTGCCATAAAAGCATGTTTTGCTGACACTGGATCCTTGCTGGTTTGTAGGGTTTGAAATGTATATCATATGTTTTGTTGTTGTTGTTGTTTTTGTTTTTGCTCATATGATGGAGCTAAAAATTTCTACCTATTTCCACTTATGTTAAATGTTATTTTGGTTTTCATTCAGGAAAGGATTTAATTTTCTCAAATGCATTCCAGGGCCTATGGAGAAGAACATTTAGAATTCTTCTTAAGTATCATTTCCTTCATGTTTTTCCCAACAGAAAGATGTCACTTATCAGTCCAGGGAAAATAAAACATCCCCCACTCCCTGCCTTCACCCTCTTCCTTTGCTTAGTTTTATCCATAGCGATTATATTCAGGCACTGGCTTCCTGAATCAGAGGCTGTTTTATTCCATTTGAGCTACTGTAAGAAATACCATAGACCAAGTAGCATGTGAATAGTAGAAATTTACTTCTTAGCAGATATAGGTGCTGAGAAGTCCAAGGTCAAACTGAATGCAGATTCCATGACTAGAGAGGAACCACTTTCTGGTTCAAGGGAGCATTGTTTTCAGTCCACTCCCACCTGTCAGAAGAGAGGTGGGTCTCTCCCAGGCCTGTTTTGCAAGAGCACTCTTCCTCCTTGAGGGATCTGCCTATGACTTAATCACATCCACCGGTCCCACCTCCTCTGACCATCACCTTAGAGGTTCAGATTTCAGCATATGAATGACTCTGAGGGCCTTTCACATGATCAGTATGGGAACAGAGGAATCCACAGCTGCCGCTTTCCGGATACGGCTCCGTGCATGCGCGGTGCAGGGGCTAAATGAGGACCCACTGCTATTTGAGGTCCTTTTTATATGTCACTGATTTTTGTCTGTCTCATTTATGTTGAAAATATATTTTCACATCTGTCACTTACTATAACCTCATTGGTATCCTTTTTCCTTTACAGAAACTGTTCTTTGCTCTGTTTTTCCGATAAAAACTTGAGTTTTTTAGTTTATTTAGCAAGATTGATGTTACACAGAGCAATCATTCAACCTAGGAATATAAGTGAAAGTTTTGCAAATTGGAAATGAAGGATGCATTAAATATGGAAAACCTAAAATTACCAATTGGAACGAACATATTCCGCATCATTGGTAAAATTAAATGTTGGGTTTTGGAAAACGAAAGTATTATTTTTCTATATGGAAATAAATGAACCCAGTGTAGACAATAGAAAATTAGTGTATTATGAATAAAACTAGAAAACCTGTATAAAACAGAATTATGTAAAGATATTGAGCAATTTCATACCTATAAATTTGACATGATAGGCTACATGAATAATTTTCTGAAAAACAAAAATTACCAAATTTCAATCTAGAGTAGACAGAAACTTCAAACCAACCACTTTCCTAAAATTATTTTAACAGTTACTCACACATTTATTTAGGGATGGCCTGAGGAACTGATTCCTTTGAACTGTTGTAAAACTGCAATTTGTTTTACAAAGGTACTTTTACCCTTGCCTTAGCATCAGTAAAAAAAAAAAAAAATCACCCTTTTTATAACTGTGCCTTGTTTAAGTTTAAAATGTACATGGGAAAACTCCTGACAACACAGAGCTTATTTATTTTATAGGTAGAAGTTTGTGTCTCTTAATCCTTTAACCCATCTTGTCTCTCTGCTCCTAACCACTAGCAACTGTGTGTTTGTTCTTTATATCTGTCCGTATGTTTCTGTTTGATTACTTAGTGTTTCCATTTTTATTTTTATTTATTTATTTATTTAGTCCCTGCCACATAGTTTGCAGGATTCTAGTTCCCCAAGCAGGGAGCAAACACAGGCCCCCTGCAGTGCGTGTGTGGATTGCTAACCACTAGATCACCAGGGATTTTACTGTTTTCTTTTCTAGAGTCCAGAAATAAATGATAACATACAATAAGTATTTGTATTTTTCTGATTTATTTCACTAAGCATAATATTCTCCAGATCCATCCATGTTTTACCAATGGCAAATTTTCACTCTTTTCTGTAGGTGAGTGGTATTCCATTATGTGTGTGTAATTTATTTTAATCAACTCATATGCTGCTAGTCATTTAGATTGCTTCCATAACTTGGCTACTGTAAATAATGTGGTACAAATATTGGAGTCCATGTATATTTTTGAATTAGTGTTTTTATTTTCTTCAGATATGTATACCTCAGAGTGAAACTGCTGGATCATGAGGTAACTTTAAGTTTGTTTTTTGAAGACCCTCCATACTGTTTTCCTTACTGGCTGTACGATTCTACCTTCCCAACAGCAGCGTCTAAAGGTTTCTTTTTCTCCACATACTCCCCAGCATGTTATTTCTGATATTTTTGATGGTAGCATATGGTCAGAGATACTGCATTGCAGTTTGGATTTGCATTCTTCTAGTGATTTAGAATGTTTACCATCTTTTCATGTGCCTCTTGATAATTTGTATATCTTCTTTGAAACACTGTCTATATAGATTTCTGCCCTTTGAAAAATGAGATTTATTTTGTTTGCTCTTAATTTGTATGAGTTCTTTTGTAATTTAATTTTTATCTTATACTCAGAATAGTTGATATGGTATTATTTTCTGGTATACAACAAAGTGATTGAGTTATATATATATATATATATATATACATATATATATATATATATATACACACACACACACACACAAATGTATTCTTTTTCAGATTCTTTTCCCTTATAAGTTATTACAAAATATTGTGGAGAGTTCCCTGTGCTATACAGTAGGTCCTTGTTGATTATTTTACATATAGTAGCATCTGTGTATTAATCTCAACTTCCTAATTTATCCTTCCC
The DNA here is from genome assembly GCA_020226075.1 of Hydropotes inermis. Classification (NCBI taxonomy): domain Eukaryota; kingdom Metazoa; phylum Chordata; class Mammalia; order Artiodactyla; family Cervidae; genus Hydropotes; species Hydropotes inermis. Next base: position 479,848 of record CM035286.1, on the reverse strand, counting down.
TTCACTTGTCCCATTTGGTAATCATAAGTTTGCTTTTAAAATGTGTGTATCCGTTTCTATTTTGTGAATAAGTTCATATATATGACTTTTTTAGAGTCTACATATTAGCAGTATCATAAGATAGCTGTCTTTCTCTGTCGACTGACTTTACTTCTATGATCATCTGCAGGTCCATTCAAGTTGCTGCAAATGGCATCATTTCACTCTTTTTATGACTCAGTAGTATTCCATTCTGTATATGCACCACATCTTCTTTAGTTACTTGGTAGTGGACATTTAGGTTGCTTCCACATCTTAGGCATTGTAACTAGTAGTGCATTATCCTTCCAATTGACAGCTTTTTCCTAGTATATGTCCAGGAGTGGGGTTTCTGGATCGTGAGGTAGTCTTATTTTTGAAGAGCCTTCATCATGTTTCCCAGAGTGGGTACACCAATTTACATTACCACCAACAGTGTTCAGATATTTGTTTTTCTCCATATCCTTGCCAACATTTATTTGTGTTCTTCTTGATAATTCTATTTTGGTAGATGTGAGGGGGTAACTTCTGTTGATGTGGATTTGCATTTCTTTGAAGATTACAGATGTAAAGCATCATTTCCTGTGCCTGTTTGCCATCTGTATTTCTTCTTTGAAAAAATGTCTATTGAGAACTCTGCCCTTTTTTAAATGAAATTGTTTTTTTTTTGTTTGCTATTCAGTTATATGAATTCTTTATATATTTTAGATATTAGCCCCTTACAAAATATATGAATTGCAAATATTTTCTCCTATTTCATTTCATTTCTCTCTGTTTTATTTGGTTTACCTCTGCTATAATTCCGGTTGTTACTATTTGCTTGTCTTTTGTGTTTACAATCAAAATTCAAAATATCATTTCTGAAACAGCTGTTAAAGAGGTTTCTACCTGTTTTTTCTAGTTCTGTGGTTTTAGGTCTTCTACTCAAGGCTTAATGCATTTTGAGTTCAGTTCTCTGCATATTATAAGATAGTGGTCCAGTTTGGTTATTTTGCATGTAAGTGTGCAGTTTCCCCATCATCTTTTATTGCAGAGACTGTCCTTATCTACCTTTTATATTTTTGGCCAGTTTGTTGTTGGAGAAGGGAATGGAAAACCACCTCAGTATTCTTGCCTTGAGAATTCCATGGGCAGTATGAAAAGCAAAAAGATATGATACTGAAAGATGAACTCCCAAGCTCAGTAGATGCTCAATACGTTACAGGACAAATAACTCCAGAAAGAATGAATTGATGGCGCCAATGCAGAAAAAACGCCCAGTTCTGGATGTGACTGGTGATGGGAGTAAAGTCTAATGTGATAAAGAAGAGTATTGCATAGGAACCTGGAATGTTAGGTCCATGAATCAAGGTAAACTGAAAGTGGTCAAACAGAAGATGGCAAGAGTGGACATTGACATTTTAGCGATCGGTGAACTAAAATGGACTAGAATGGGTGAATTTAATTCAAATTACCATTATATCTACTACTGTTGGCAAGAATCCCTTAGAAGAAATGGAGTAGCCATCATAGTCAGCAAAAGAGTCTGAAATGGTGTGCTTGGGTGCAATCTCGAAAATAACAGAGAGATTTAAGGACAGGAACATAAAGGACACTACAGATGATGGGATGGTCAAGTCAGTGTGGCAGATGACAGTCTGTGAGCAGCAGTTTCTCCCTGGGCCTCTGTGTTTCCAGCCTGAGATGCTGAGCCTGCTGGGCTGTGATCTCCGTGAAGGCAGCTGTGTCATCAAATCCTGTACTGTTGTTATGGTTGTGGACAGTGGGGCCAGACGATGTTGAGTCTGTCAACCCAGCTCCAGCCTCTGCTACCTTTAATGTCCTGTGTCACAGAGTCTTGATCTCCTTGGCCAAAGCTGAGACCCCCCTTCATTAGGTTTGCTTTGGAAATTAAAAACCCTGAGATCTTAGTAATCTGTTACCTATTCCTCCTTACAAGGGCAGTTTTATTTTGGCCTACCACAGTGAACATTTGGATATATTCACACATGCACATTCACCCTGATATTTAATAAGGATTGTGGGTTGGGATTAGAAGAGGGACAGACTGGAGGATGGTAATAAGATGAACTGACAGAGTCTGGAGGCACTTCCTGCCAGAGACACGGACTCTAATATTTTCCAGGTCTTCTCCCACCAATGTCTTGTGACATCCTAAGAAGTCCATGCAGGCATCATCCCGGGTGGGCAGGTGGGGACACTGACAGGCTTTGTGAGACAAGGACTCATCCAGAATGCAGAACAGGTATGAAATGGGAGGTGAGTCTGGGCCCAGGTCTGTCAACTCAGAGCTGCACACAAAGCCAGCCCGGGAGCTGTGTGGAGGGCTGTGTGGTACAACTGAGTGAGGCCCGGGGCTGTGTGAATGAGGGATGAACGGTCAGGATGCTGAGGGCTATGTGCAGGGCTGTCAAATTTCAATCCAAGGAAGGGGCCCCCGCGTGGTGAAGTCACTTCCTCGATGGCAGACCCTAATGGAACTCAGAACCCTGTAACCAGGCATCCACCTTCTAGGAACAGGGCCACAGCTAGTAGGGGCTCACTTGGCTGGAGAGTCTTCATCCAGAATGATGGTCTCCCGCTGTGTCTCAACTGACCAGGGCTTCTGCTTCAGGAAACCGTGGAGGGAGATGTTTTTCAGATGTTTCAGGCCGTTCAGTGCTCAACCTGGATGCCTCTGGTCCTTAATCAGGAGGGCATCTAAGGTAACCCAAGGCAATCTAGAAATGGCCACACCAGAACTGGCCTCCACTGGGAGCCCTTCGTGGGCAGTGCCAGGTGCCCCCATCTCCATATGCAGGGAAGGGGGACTTGGGGGACGTTCTGCCTCTGGGCAGGAGCAGGTTGTTGGGCACGTGGTGACCTCGGTGTCCTGTCACTGTCACACCAGAGGACGGGCTGTCAGCAGGGAAATAGGATCCCTGAGGTGCTTTCATTGAAGAGGGAGGGACTCCGTTTTCTGAATGACTGCCTGAGGAAGTGCGATTGTGGCATGTGGAGGGCTGGCAGAATCCTGGATCCCACATAACTTCAGGTTCCTACTGAAGGCAGAGATCTGGGAGCTTCTCCTGGAAAAGAGGAAAGATTCCAGGAGATATGTGGATGAGGCTGGGATGTTGTGAAAAGCATCTGGGAGGCCAGAGCTCAGAGTGAGCCCCCATGAGAGTCCACACCCATCCTCTCTCCATCAAAGCCCTGCCTCCACCCTTGAACCTGGGACAGAGAGCACATTTTGTGGTGTACTCACTGTCTGGTCGAACCTCATCTGGGAGGCCCAGCTGATGCTCAAAAGATCCAGTGATAACTGAGCCCTCACTGGTAAAGGATGAATGTCAGTGGCAGGAGGAGAGCCAGGCAGATCCCTCACTGATGAGACAGCCTTTAGATGTAATAGGTAAATCTGAGGTGATAGGAGGCCCGCAGGAAGCCTGTGCAGATGACAGGGACTGTCTGTGCCGGCCTGGGCCAGACATTCCTGAGAACGCTTCATGTTCCTGAGTAGACGCCCAGCCTGCCCTGGCAGTGCTGACATCAGGGGGCGGGGCAGGGTGAGGGTCAGTGCAATATGTCAGGCTGCCTTCAGGAAGTGGACAGATGGTTACGCCATGGATCAAGGGCTTTCACTTGAGCAGGCTCGTTTGTGGCCCCTCCCCTGTGTCTTTTTTTCTTACCTGTCTTTCATATTTTTTGGAACCCTGATTTGAGATGTGTATATCTTTCCTTGTCTCACAGGTGA